>JAHHFK020004264.1:0-39842 GCA_024533555.2 Aedes koreicus
TGCCTACCATGCATTGTGGTAGCTAGGTAAAAGTCTATCTGCTCGATCAGATACCGCCTTCCAAACATGCCCTACGCTCAATTTCAACTACTTCTATTCAATTTAACAACCTGCCGTGCTCTTACGGACCTATCAATACTTTCTCTTCACATCTTTGGTTCTAGCAGAAATTGCTGTCCACTCCTAGAGTTGCATAGGGAAGATGTACCTATATTAATCTCTCATCACTTTGCAATTCATCCTACTTGAAATAAAACGATATACACGTGACAGCATTAGTTAGTAATGTTTGTTGTAGTTATTTAACGTAAGCAATCATTATTAGAAAACTAAACCGATCCTTCAACTGCCCAATTGTTTGATTCATCGTAGGATGAATATAGGAACAATGAGATTAATATGGGGGCAGTTTCTCTATATATTGATAAGAATGATATTTCCAATTTTCAAACATATAGAAATGGTCCATAACCAATCAACTTCGTGCATTTAAAATAATATGTAGGGTTCATGAATTATGCCGGAATTATTCCAATTTTGGGTTTAATTTTTTTTTAATTTTGGCTCCGGGAAATCGATCCTTGACTGCACTACTACTCAGATCTATTAAAATGTCCGTTCCTTTAGCTATGCGGCCTAAATATTGCTGTAATAGAATGATCGCTTTGGAGAAGATTTTCAATTTTTCAGAAAGCTGACTCATTTTGCGATCTCACGTTCTTTTATTTCCCAATAAATTTGGTAAAGATCACTCGTGCGCGTAAAGAACTACAGGTCAAATTTAATACTACAAAAAATATCCTCCATTTGCATTATACCGGGCAAATGTTTGAATCAGTCGGTTGCTTGAAGACAAAATTTCACAAAATTCATAAAAGGCTAGCATGTGCTTATTAGGATTATATTTAAATATTTTGTTTAGTGGTATTATGATTGAACAAGCCATTTATTTCAGAAATCATCAAACCGGACTCTTCGATCACTCCAATTGCTATCTTTGAAATATTACTAGAACAGTATAAAGAAAAAATATTACAACATGTCTTATAAAATAATATCTTTTATTGAAATTTTATTTTTGTTCTTTATCTATATTGTTTCAGCTATTCCAGGACTAGGAGAACATTGTTGCATATCTAATTTTTATTTATTTTTCAGTAACAATCAATTTGATGTCAGATATATTTTGTACATACGCATTTTATGTTTTCGTATTGTGGAATGTGTAATTTGTAATTCCATGTACATCATTCAAGTTGGAAATTTGAATAAATTAGCATTTTTGTCTGCAATGATATCTTAATTTTTTGTGTACAAAATAAACTAAATATAAAAAAATATACAACGGGGAAAGGGAAGGACCATCAGGGCACCCAAGTGAAACGATTTGGATAGGGAGCATGGGACTGCCTCCTCCTTATTGTTAACATTTCGCGGAACAAGGGCGGGCTCTTCGACCCCATCTATTGGGTTTATTCTGTCAACCGAGGGGTCGATTCTAGTGCTGTGAGTGTGAACTTGCTTTTGGAAGGAGATTCTTTTCCCTATATTCGCGGGTTTCGCGTAAGTGTCTCTGCTTACGGGCCCGCCCAAACGTTTTTGGCCCTTCATACAGGAGCTTGATGATCAAAAACAATAATAGAATCCTGATCAAATCGTTTTTTAGATTATTCCTCTGCTATGGGAAGTTACCTTGCTACAATAGATGGTAGTATTACAAAATCATCGTCATCACAACCAATAATTCATGAATGATGTGCATGTATTTAAGTGCACAAAGGTTACATTCAGTGGATCAATTTTGCATGTTTAAGGAACGCCATTAAACAATTTTTGGATCATTTGTAACTTGTTTATGGGTTATCTGAAAATTTCTATCGATAATTCCCTAGATATATAACGGTACATTTTGGACATTTTATTGGTAAATTTTATATAAATTATGGATCGTATTGATAAATTTTATGAATCTTATCCATTTTATTATGGATATCGACCAGAGTTTTATGGGTCATGAATGCGTTTTTCGAGGAACGATTTTGATATTTTTATGTTTCATTTATTAGTTTTTCTATGCAAAAGTATGTTTGCCATTAGCGTTGATTGTTCTACAGAAGCTTCTACTTGATTTATTAGTTGCAATAGGGAAGTGGTTTGTGGAGTGCGTTTATAAAAATTTAAAGTTTACAAAAAAAAGAGTTTGCTTCGAGCATCGGCTATGAACGATTGTGTCGATGCTTCATTGCGCACTGTTTTGCTATCGAATATGGCGCATTTCGAAATGTTTCGTTTATTTATTGTTCGGCGGCGCGAGTTTACTAACGATTATGAATCATAAATATGATCACATCACTTATCAAGGTGAATCCTGATCCACCGACCCTTACCCTACTAACAGAAAAAAAAACCTCCTTCCTGTGACACCACAGAGGTAATGCAGAGGTAAACACGGTCCCTAAACAGCAAAGGTAACACTAACATTCCTTCCCTATTCCCACTTGATTAAAAGGACGTGGCCGGCTCCGTTATTGATTATTAAAGAAATTGAATCACTGAAACGTATACAGTGAGAATGGTCGGTTACTCCCAGCCCCATTCAGTTGATTCATTGTGCAATTGTGATGTGTGATAAGAACCCACCATCAGTGCAAGGATTACCTATGGCTGCAGGACTATTCTCCGCAGGTTGTTCTGAGAGAATAGCCTACGTGATGGCTTCTTGTAGCAGGGTCAGCCGATCTCAGTGAGGACCTTCGGAAGACTACGGCCAGAGGGCCGCGTGACTTCGCATGACAAGGGACTGGCGACTCCACGAACCCTTGTCCAGTCAACAAATCCTTCGACTGCCTTAGGCTACCCCCCTGGGCAATCCCCGTTATATAGTTGTTAAAGGAACAGTGGAAATTTTTAGCATAAATGACTTATAAAATAAAAAAAAATAAAAAAATAAAAAGACAAAAAGAAAATTCCACGGCTATACTGAACTTTAGATTCAATTAACACATTTTATTTGTTTTTATTTGCACTAGTAAATGTACTGGGATATTGCAAATTTCTACTGTTCCTAATAATATAGTTGTGGGCAATAAAATGAGGAAGGATCTTACCAAAAAATTACATTTCAAATAACTTACCATAAAAGCATATCAGTCTCTATGTTGCATGATAAAATCAAGGGATACTACTTTCCAACGCATCTTCCGCTGCATGTTATTCGTATAGGACTAATTTGCTTTTATAGACTGATCCAATATGAATGGATCAAAGAGCTTAACTGCATATACTGTGCTGGTTTTTACAAGGTCTCACTCTTCTCATATTGAAAGACATCATGAAAGACCCAATTGCTATATATACAAATTTCAACTTGAATAATTTACATGGAATTTTACACTATACAAATTAAATTACTTGACTATGTAAAGAGCAGCTACAGTAAGTCAATGCGCTTCCAACCGTTCACTTACCGAAAACCCAACCTACCTCTTGTTGCATTATTAAATCCTCGTAAATTGAAATTTAAAGTGACAGTAAGTGTAGTGATAGTAAAGTGATAGCAACAATTCACTATCAATTCAGTGATAGTAAGTGTAGTGATAGTAAAGTAATAGCAGTAATTCACTAAAATCTCGGTTTGAGGTATCCTGAAAAAGTTTGTTACATCTATTGAAATTTAATAATTTTATTTTACTCATATTTACTGGTCACTATTTGCTGCTTGATACTGATTTTATAACCTCATCTATGAAGTAAAATCAATAAAACCACAATTATCAAATATAATAATATTGTGAGTAATGATAAAGTAATGACAAGGATTGAACTGTAAAATCAGACACAAGCTAAATGAATACAACGCTGAATGAATCATATCCGCTCGAATTTGGTATAATGTTCATTTGCAAAACGGTAATGAAAAATACATTCAATAATAATTGCAAAAGCCTATCACCGACTCCGTTGCCACCTTCTGACATCTAATGGATTGTTACTGAAAAATAAGTAAAAATTAGATATAGTCCTGGAAATGCTATAACAGTATAGATCATTCCAAAAATCAAAGATGAAATTTCAATAAAAAATATTATTTTATAAGACATGTTGTAATATTTTTCTTCATACTGTTCTAGTAACATTTCAAAGATAGCAATTGGAGTAATCGAAGAGTCCAGTTTGATGATATATGAAATAAATGGCTTATTTAATAATAATACCACCAAACAAAATATTTAAATATAATCCTTTACTGCTTAGAGGCACATGCCAGTCTTTTATGAATTTTGTGAAAATATTTTTTTTTTCGTCTTTTATAATTTCATGACAAATAAATTGAGCCTTTTATGCTTGTCATGTTGCTCCAGGGTCTTACATGGTTTTGGAATGCAAAGATGATTCTAAAGCGTGCTGAAATTTGTATTAAAATGAGAATGGAAAATATACGATATGATTTAAAGGTACACGATCTTCAGTCGCACCCCCTCACTTCGCTATTGTCAGATTGACAACATTGCCCAGGCTACGCCAACCAGCGTCTCCATGTTTCAGCTGGCAGTCTTTTGTGATCATATGACTCGTGGAGGCGTGAGGTAGGAACTTGTGAGGACCGGAGGTCGGTTGCACCCTCCTTCGAAGTTGTCAACTCACCATTTGAAGCCCAGTTGATTCATTGTGCAATTGTGCAAAAACTGATTATGATCAATCACGGAGCAGCAACCATTAATACGTGCAGCTAGTCAAGCTAAGCTAAACTAAACTAAGAAAATGTTCGAATAAAAAAAAATGTTCAGTTAGAAGTAGACAACTAAAATTAAAAATACATGTGTTATGTAAATGGTAACTTAAGCTCCCACTCTTTCTCCCTATCCATAAAACTGTAATGTCCTCTAACTTCGAGACGACCGTGAGTAATCGGTTCTTCCCCTTTTAACTTTATTCATAAGATCATTAATGTATATTGAAATAGAAATCTTGGCTCTGTGGAGTTAATTCGATTGATTCTGTACAAATAAATGAACTAATTAAAAAACAACTTTGACAGTTTTGATTGAACCACTCAAACTTAAACGTCGCACTAACTAGGAATCATCCACCAAGTACGTCCCGCCTTTAGGAGGCAGGGGGAGGGGGTAGATTCTGTGACGATCCACAGAAAAAAATATTGATGCCCATACGAAATACGTGACGATGGGGAGAATGGGCATTTTTATCGTGACGTATTTAATGGATGTTCCCTCAATCGATTTGAGTATCGTTATAAACTCATACTGCAATCGGCATGTATCATAGCATAGCAAGGGGGTTCCCAACGCTCTTCTTTTCCACTAAAGCGGGACAGCTCACGCAAGCTGCAGTTCCAGACCAAACGGTCAGTTTGCGTTTGACCGGTTACGATAAAGTGTTGGTGTCTGTTTAGCGATTGTGTGATGAAGTTTATTGTAATAATTAGATAGCAACATGCTCCCGAATAGAAGCATCATGGACTCGGATTGTAGCTGTAATACTTCCTCTAAGATGTTGAGCCCGTTCTTGGTAGTGGACTTTATAGATGATGTAAGTGGCGAAGAAAGTGGTAGTTCTGTGGAATCAATTTCACTAGAAAAAAAAAAACATTAACTCCATTAAGCTGTGTTACAACATGTCATAAAGTAATTTTAACAGTAATCTGAACATTGAGACTACGCGTTTTTTTTTTCGTCTGGTGTTATCAGAGTTAAAAAATTCCCTCAGTTATATCGTTAGATTAAACGTTGTCAAAGTCCTCCTGCAAGTGAATTTTTAGTTACATTCATTATCACTTCCGGCTAAACAGCTCTAAAATCATACTTTTTAAATTAACAGGTTGCCGTCAAATCGTGTCAAACTCATCAGAACTCACGCGCCCAAAAGTTCTATCACATAAGAGAACACTGCCTATCGGAGAACATTCTTTTCGAAGACCCTGAATTCCCAGCAGAGAAACAAATCATCTTTCGACATCAACCGTCCCCGGAATCCACAATCCAATGGCTCCGACCGCCGGAAATTCTAGCTGATCCTGATTTTTTCGTGCATGACGACTCTTCCGAATTCAATGTCCAACGGGGATATCTACCATCCGATCGGTTACATGCGGCCATTTTAACATTATACGCCAACAAACGAGCTCTGCATCGTACTGTTCCGCTTGATAACTGTTTTCAGGATGGGAAATACGCCGGGATATTCCATTTTCGGTTCTGGCGATATGGACGCTGGCTCGATGTGGTGATTGATGACCGGCTTCCGACTCTGGATAAGAAGCTAATGTTTACCGGATCCAGCAGGGGCAACGAGATGTGGTGCAGTCTGTTGGAGAAGGCATACGCCAAGTTTCATGGATCTTACAGTGCACTTAACTGTGTTATGGTGAGCGAAGCCATGCAGGATTTTACTGGAGGTATTACGGAATGTTTTTATTTCAAAGGATCGCAACCGTCTCCACAATATTTATATGAATTAATCGATAGAGGTTTGCAAAGGGGATCCATGATGGCTGGAGTTAACTTGGTAGGTAGTTTTTTTTTTTTTTTTGATGAATTTGTAATTCAAGGGTTTAAATTTTAAACGATCGTTCTCTCAGGCTGACATTCAACGTTCGAAAGGTCGATCAGGAAGCATACATCCAATAATGCAAACCATGACCTCGGGCTCCAAGCTAGTTTGCTTTCAAAGCATCGCTAAACAAGAAACTCGAATGAAAAAAAAGGAGTCCAAGGAACCACTTCCGGAACTTCCCAGCAGATTCTGGTTGTGCATTGAAGATGTAATGCGTAAATTTGATGGCATTGAAATGTGTCATATTTCACCTGATCCCTTTGGGAAACCGGAAAATGACATGCGACATTGGAATGTCCAGTCAATGGAAGAAGCATGGGTATCTGGGCTAACAGCCGGTGGATGCCGAGATTATCCGGAGTCTCATAGCATGAATCCAAACTATGAGATTAACTTATCCATGCCGGATAATGAATCCAAAATGTGTTCCATAGTCATATCGCTCATGCAGAAACAAACAGCAGGCAACCATCCCTGTTTGGTTATCGGCTTTGTCGTTTATCGGGCAACCCAAAAAGATCGACTAAAAAATCCAAAGGCCTACTCCAACTACGAAGAATTGGAACTTGTTAGCCAAGCAATCTACTCAAACTCACGTGAAGTTATTTGCCGATTGAACCTAGTACCTGGCAAATACCTCATCGTACCGACAACCAAACAACCTCACGAAAATGGGAATTTCTTCTTGCGAGTATACTCACAACATCATATCCAAGCTGACGAAGTTGACTATGAAGTGATCGAAAAGCGTCCAGCTGAGCTATTGCTGAGATCTGGCGACTGGGAGTTGATGGTGCGCATGTTCTACGATCTAGCAAATCACTGGGGACTGATAGAGTGTGCGGATGCTGCATTCCTAATTGCATTACATTTTTTCGACTCAGCTCCCGCGTCTAAGCGACCGATGAAAAACTCAAAAGTCCAAAGCAAACAGGTTGTTTTGAGTATAGAACCACATACGGTTGAGACTTCTCCTGTTTACAAGGTGGACAACGCCCTTCATAGGGCTTTGGTCGAACGGATCAATCGAGTGCAAAAAGAGGACAGTTGTCTGCTAAATTTTCAACAGTTTCTGCAGGTTGTCAATGCCAACCTTCCAAACTGGCAGGATTTGTTCGATTGTAGCCATTAAGGTCGTTGTATGCATGAGGTGGTGTGGAATTTGCGGAGTTAAGCGAGGATTTTAGGTTGTCTGTTGAAAGCGCCGGGAACAACAGTACTACAAGACCTAATGAAAAAGCATTAACTACAAAAAGTTGTTCAATTGCTTGATTAGGAACATCCGGATAAATGACAAATGTTGAAGTTACAATTATATAGGAATAAATATCATGAGTGTTTGATGATTCAAGAATAAATCTTTTTCCATTGTTGCACGGTGACTTAAAGAAAATTGGAATATATCCATCAATGGCTTCTATCCGATTGAATTGGTTGCTACGGTACTCATACACTTTGTGTCATGAGCTATTTTCGGAAGACTCATAGTTAACGTTTGTCAGTTAAGCCCTAATGAACAATCTTTGTCGAATTATAATTTTAGGTAACTGCATATAAATACTATACGACCTCCTTCGAACTATACAGACCTCCACCAAATGCCACATCTGCCTCAACTCATCCGCCAAACCGTGGTATTTCGTAATCTTTGGTAGAGAACGTTGACTGGACGCTGCGATCCAGCGGTACAACGACATCGATGAGAGTTACAACTCTGTTTCTATTTATCGTAGATCACAATGTCAGAGCGATTGGCACGGATGAGGACATTCGGTAGGATCTCGCGAACCCAGTACAGCTTCATGCAACTATTTTCCAGAACTGGGTTTTGGCAGGCACTATTATACAGTGGGGGAAATTCGTTTAAACGCAAGGTCATTTTTGGGTTTATTTCCAATACAAAAGATCGAAACAAAAAGTCAAATAAAGTTTACTTAAGCCTATCAGTAGTTACGTGTTTGAGAACACAATTTGAACGGAAGTTCATTGTGATCTCTGAAAAAATCCAAAAAAGGTGATTTTAGAGGGGAAATTCGTTTAAACGCACACTAACGTAAAGCCGCATTGAGCGTACCTATGCTACTGTTATCTTGCGAATCTGTCATATTTACACTGTATAGCCCTCGTCCGCCATAAACACGAGTTTGAATTTGCGTTGCGCGGTAGTTGTTGCTTGTTTTCGGAAAAATGGGTAAAGGAAAGTATTTAAGCCAGTCGGAGCAAATACTGGTTCGAGAACTCAAAAGTCACGGTGAGAGCAATCGCAAAATTGCACGTGTGATCCACAGATCACTGAAAAAAGGGAAGAAGTATGGCGTAAAATAGAAAACATCGGGAAATTCGAAGATTACCAATCGTGTCCGGAACCAAATTATACAAATGGGTGACTCTGGAAACTTCTGTGCTGCGCAAATCAAGCAAGAAATGGGGCTTTCCATTTCTAAGAGGCGTGTACGGCAGATTCTACATGGATGTGGCCACTTAAAGTACACAAAAAAGCAAAAAAAAACGCTAGAGTGAATTTCGCTAAAAAATACATGTCGTGGACTACGGAATGGGACAATGTTATTTTTTCTGACGAGAAGACATTCAATTTGGATGGCCCAGACTGCACCGCATATTAATGGCACGATTTGAGGAAATCTCCGCAGGTTTAGTTGAGCAGGAACTTTGGAGGTGACACTCTAATGTCTTGGGCCGCTTTTTCGATCCATGGAAAGACCCCTATTGCCACCATTTCGACCAGGATGAATTCGAAAAAGTACTGGGAGCTTCTGGAAGATGTTTTGATCCCGTTTACTGAAGACGTTATGCCGGAAAATTTCGTATTTCAACAGGATAATGCAGCAATTCATGTCAGCAAGCAATCTTTGAAATGGTTTTCTGAACGAGACATCAGTCTTCTGGATTGGCCAGCTCGTAGTCCGGATCTAAATCCTATCGAGAACTTGTGGGGCATCCTGGAACGACCGGTTTACAAAGGCGGAAGGCAGTTTAAAACAGTTCGTGAACTTGAGTCAGCCGTAAGAGAAGCCTGGAGCTTGATACCTGATAAAACTCTGCAGAAGCCGGTGAAATCAATGCCGAACAGAATTTTCGAAACTATTCAGAAAAACGGAAAGCAAATGAAGTATTAACTATTGTTTATTGTTGATTTTTGAACTGTGAATTCGATTTGATTAATAAAACTACAAGTGCGTTTAAACGACATTGATTATAGTTTTGTCAAATTTTCAGCCAAAAATATTGATAATTGACAAAGTTACAGAAGGTAACTGGAACGAGTATGCCACGCTCGCAAACCAGCAGTTGTGTGGGACGTGAAGCAATTAGTACGAGCTGGAGATCCACCGGAAAAACTGTGACCAATCGTACAACAACTGTTGGCAACACGCTTCAACCAGTCAACCGTAGTCTACACCGCGGATCCAGGGGAACTGTAGGGGCACTTTTTACACAATGGCATAGCGCGCCGCGGTCCCCAGAGCCCCACAGGCGGGGGACGCCGCGGGCGCGTGCAGAGGGGGGATACCAAACCTCAGCGATCTGGTAATTTTATCGGACTCTGCTAGTTGCCTACAGGTCTTGGAAACAGGGACATTAAAACATCCATAAACAGGTGGCACGATCTGTTCGATTCTGCTGGATCCCTAGCCACACTAGCGTCAATGGGAATACCGAAGCCGACCGACTTGCCAACGAAGCTAGACGACAACCGGCCATCGATATCTTAATCCCAGCGGAAGTGCATTGAGAGCAATCAGACAACGCATAAGGCACTGGTAGGACAACAAATGGTACGAATCCAGGGAAGCGAAGCTTAGAGAAGTTGTTAAAAAGCGCGTTACACAACATTGTTGTCTTTCAAATGCGTAATGAAGAAATGTCTAAATTTTAGGAAAAAACATACATTTATGTTCATAAATGTGGATGTTGCAGTCGTTCATAATTTTCTCTTCTAGTATCAGCTCATTACCTTTAATTATTTAAAACTTTTATATGGTTCGGAAGATTAGATTTCGAAGTTTTTTTTTTATTTTCAGGATTGACATTTTTTCGGACTGCCCTTAAAGATACCATAAACGAAGAATATCCAAAAAAGTCGAACTATTCCACAAATGAGTTGAACGTAAACATTTGAATGCAGCATACTCAACTCTGTCCCGGAGATGCGTCTCCAGTATCTGCGAACTCCAGAACCTAGGATCGTCCCCACCGAAAGCCACCTCTGTCCCAATCGTTGAAGAGCAACCCAGAAACTCCGCCTCTGCCGGATCCAAACCTTTCTGTTGCGCTTCTTCTGGTGCGAAACGGAAAAGTGTCCTACTGGCCACTGCAGTGGTAATTCTCGTCGATGAAATTGGACGAACATACCGCTAGAGCACTCCTAGACTCCAGCAGTGAGAGCTGATTCATGACTGAATCTCTCCCCCAACAGATCAAGGCCAAACGCTACAAGATCAACGTACCGATTGCTGGTATCAGACAGTCTTCAACGCGGGCCCGTCACCAGCTTCAATCAACCATCCGCTCTCGTGTCAGTGGATACTCTACCGCCGTAGAATTCTTGGTGCTCCCAAAGGTCATCGTGAACCTACCATCATCATTCTTGGACGTCTCATCCTGGGAAATTCCGGAAGGAAAGCAGCTTGCAGATCCGTCGTTTCACGATACGAGACCCGTCCAATTGGTATTGGGAGCAGAGATCTTCTTCGACCTATTCTAAGTGCCTGGTCGGATTCAACTCGGTGAGTCCCAGCCAAGTCTAGTCAACTCCTTCCTAGGTTGGGTCGTATCCGGAGGGATTCCCAACTGCCGACCGTCAACATCCGTCACCGCCAACGTCACAGATCTCCATCGTCTAATGGAGAAGTTTTGGACCATCGAAGAAGACAACGACTCAACCAACTATTCCGCCGAAGAAGCCGTTTTTGAAGCTCATTTCCGTCGGACGCTTTCCCGAAGGTCACTACATTGTTCGACTTCGGTAGAAACAAAACGCTCTTACCAACCTCGGTGACAATCGCCGTTCTGCTCTCCACCGTTTCCACCTCGTCAAAAATCGTCTGTCTTGAAACCCGGAGCTAGGCGATCAATATCGAGAGCTCATGCGAGAATACGAAGGATTAGGACACATGCAACAATTCCACGACCATGCCACCAACGCCTTGCTGTCATCTCCCTCATCACGGAGTTATTTTCTGTAGACATTATGACCACCAAAGTGAGTGTAGTCTTCGACGCATCCTAATGCACCTCCGAAAGATCATCGCTAAACGACGCCTTAATAGTTGGACCAATCGTCCAAGAAGATCTTCACTCAATCATCATTCGCTCTCCATCCCATAATGCTTATCGCCGACATCATGCAAATGTTTCGTCAGATACAAGTAGATGAACGAGACACACCACTTCAGCGAATCGTTTGGCGATCCTTACCGGACGTACCTATGGACACGTTCGAATTGAAGACCGTAACCTACGGCACAGCAAGTGCACATTTTCTGGCCACCCGAGTACTTCGGCAACTCTCCGAAGACGAGCAAGATCGATTCCCGCAAGCTTCCGAAATTCTACGTATGGATTTTTATGTAGACGATTTTGTTTCTGGAGGAAACACCGTAAAAGAAACCATCGCACTTCAACACCAGCTTAATTCGCTACTTTCTGCTGGGGGCTTCGAACTGAGAAAGTGGGCCTGCAACGTTGAAACTATCCTAGAAGAAGCTCATCCCGACAAGCGAATTCTCCTGACCTCAGTGGACCTAGACCGTGACCAATGTATCAAAAGCCTGGGGCTCCAATGGGAACCTGCAACCGATCATCTCCGCTACAAAATTGGCCTACTGACACCAGTCGAAGCACCTCTTACGAAACGAATCGCGCTTTCCCAAATAGCGCGCCTCTTTGACCCACTTGGCATAACATAACATCGGCGAAACTCTTTACGCAGGCTATATGGACATAGATATCCGACGACGGACACATATGGGGTTGGGATGACGAACTTCCGCCACCATACAAGGAACGATGGCACACCTACACCTCCCAATTGCCTCTTTTGAACGAACTGCACTCTGTGTCCTGATCCTGTTTCGATCCAACTCCACTTTTTCTCTGATGCATCGGAAAATGCATACGGCGCATGTCGCTACATCAGGTCGGCTAAGCCCGCTGGTGAAACTAAAACAGCAATGATAACTGCAAGGTCTAAAGTTGCACCTTTAAGGCAACAAAGCATTCCACGTCTCGAACTCTGTGGAGCTTTGCTCGCAGCTGAGCTCTACGGGAGGGTAAAGACATCCTTAAAACTCGCAATCGAAGCCTTTTACTGGGTGGACTCAACGATCGTCATTTGTTGGCTCAACTCTACACCTTCAAAGTGGATCACCTTCGTGGCAAATCGTGTCTCTAAAATACAGCTTGCAACCCAAAACTGCCCGTGTTTCGGGACAACAAAACCCTGCGGACCATATCTCTCGTGGATTTCCAGCAGAAAATCTCCTCAACAACGATTTCTGATGGAAGGGTCCACAGTGGTTGACACACGACAAGAAATTTTGGCCTATCCAGCAAACAACAAATGACTCCGACTTCCATGGTATTCCAGAAGTATGAAGACCACCCACAACATCAGTGACGGCCGCCGCCGAACCATCTTTCATCGACCTGTTCGTCGCCAAGTTTTCCAACTACAAAAAAATGCTACGAGTGACTGCCTACTGTCGGCGGTTCCTCCTACACTGTCAGTGCATCCCTACACCAACCACCACTACTATCTCCACCGAAGAAATGCAAGCAGCAGAAAGTTCGCCTAGTCCAGCAGCAGCTATTCTCCGCTGTGTGGAAACAGCTTAAGCAATCTATGTCAGTCTCGTCAAAATCTCGCCTTCGTTGGTTTCACCCGTTCCTATCTGCCGATAAACTGATCCGCATCGGCGGAAGACTCAAACGAACCCGCCAGACATTCGATAGCAAGCAACAAATTCTACTACCATCCGCCCACGCAATATCTACTCTGCTCATTCGCTCGCTACATGAAACCCATTTGCACGCCACTCCCCAATTGCTGCTCAATATTCTCCGTCTGAGGTATTGGATTACCGGGGTGAGAAGCTTGGCCAGGAAGATCACCCAGCACTGCGTAGTCTGCGTCAGAGCCCGACCAAAACTCGTCCAGCAGTTTATGGCCGACCTCCCAGTCGAAAGAGTAACTGCGACCCGCCCGTTAACAATCAGTGGGATCGATTACTGGGGTCCAATCTCACTCAAACCCATCCATCGTCGAGCAGCACCCGGTAAGGCATATGTTGCCGTTTTTGTTTGCTTCACGACGAAGGCGCTGCATCTCGAGTTAGTAGGAAATCTAAGCATCGGTAAATTCATCCAAGCCCTACGGCGTTTTGTCACTCGCCGTGGGCTATGTGCAGAAATTTTCACTGACAACGGCAGAAACTTCATTGGGGCAGCCAATGAACTACGACAAATCATCCGAAGCAACCAGCACCAGAAATCAATCGCCGAAGAATGTGCGTCAAATGGAATACGTTGGCGCTTTGAGCTTCCTAAGGTTTCTAACTTAGGAGGACTATGGAAGGCCGCGATCCAATCCGCCCAAAAACATTTTTTTCCGAGCTATGGGGACCCAAACATTAGGCATGGAAAACATACAAACACTTCTGTCTCAGATCGAGGGTTGTTTAAACTCTCGACCGATCGTTCCATTGAGTGATGACCTAACAGACTTCGAGCCTAACAGTCCTGGGCACATCTTGACAGGTTCGTCCTTGAAGGCTGTTCCGGATATCGATGTCAGCAATGTGCCAATGAACCGACTGAGCAATTATCAGCAACTACAGCGACGACTGCAGCAGATATGGCAAAGATGGCACACCGAGTACCTGTGTACACTGCAAGTCCGGACCAAATGGATCAACAATCTCGTCCGCATCCAAAGGGGCCAGCTGGTCGTTCTGGAGGAGGACAATACTTCACCGCTCCATTGGCCCACCGCACGAATTATTGAACTGCATCCAGAACGGATGGTGTTACCCGCGTCGTCACAATCAAAACATCGGCTGGCGAATATAAAGCTATGTCCATAATGCTGTATCCGGAATAATAAAATCATCTGTATCTCGGTAACGGATTGACGTAAAAATAAGCTTAATACATCAAAACAAAGGTTATTTACTATACTTTAAGGAAAAAATATCAATACAAATCATTTCTCTTCGTTCCTAATGATAATTCGTTCTTTCTTCTTTATTCCTCCCATCAAACGCTGCACACCTCCGGAGTCAACTTCATTGGCACATTTGTTCCAAATTTTGGTCATCTGAGTCGCGTCCCGAGCCGTTTTTCCGCTTTTCTTAAGCTTCCGCTTCATTATTGCCCAAAATCTCTCGATGGGCCGGAACTGCGGGCAGTTGGGTGGATTTATGTTTTTATCGATGAAATTTACGTTTTTATCGCGGTACCACTGGATGACTTCCCGGCTGTAGTGGCAACTCGCCAAATCTGCCAAAACTTCACCTTTATGGGCTCTAATGAAAGGTAGTACGCGGTTTTTGAGGCATTCTTCCTTGTACAGCTTCGAGTCCATCGTCTTATTCGTCACGAACACTTTGGTCTTTGCTCCGCAGCTGCATATCCCTTGCCAAATCATCAGTTTTTTGGCAAATTTGTCCATAAAAGCAAACTTAAACTTCGCAGGAACATCTCCTCGTGCCGTCGCCATGTAGAATTTTTGACCAGGAAGCTGTCTGAAATCCATTTTGACGTAGGTTTCATCGTCGATGAGCAGGCATCCTTGGTACTTTGTCAAAACCTGCTGGTACAATTTCCGAGCTCGAGTTTTGGTGACGAAACTTTGCTTCAACGTTCTATTTGGTTGCTTGCTGGCTCGATAAGAACGATATCCTGCTCGCAAACGAATTCTTCGAACGGTACTGCGAGCAGCAGCGTATTTTTGTGCGATTTCATTATCTGATAGTCCAGGGTTTGCTCTGACTGTTCTCAACACCTTCTGGTTCAGCTTGCGGTCATATGTTCCACTACGACGCTTACCTTGAGGCACTCGATCCACGCTCTTTCGCTCCCTGAAATGTTTGAGCACATCATACACGGTTGATTTGGCGATTTTCAACGTTTTTGCGATTTTTATTGTGGACCACTTGGATTATCAACGTGGGTGTGCAGAATTTTTTCTCTGCTCTCGGCTTCCATCTGGAATAACTTTTGACTCACTGAACGAAACACTGTGAAATGTATACCACAGAAAGTGGGCGCCTAAGTAAACAAACCGCTGTAAAAGAATTCTTGCAGCGGTCACTTTCCGTGCCACTGCAACACAATAAGTGATTCCGGATTCTAACTGGACAGAACTTTAAGCGACCGGTTTCAAAAATCTGCATTCTGCCAGTCGCAGTACCCGATGTCAACAAACTAGCAGACAATCAATGAATTGCACTCAACGAGATCTCCAAACAACAGCTTCGTCATCCCGTCATTAATTCGTCGATTTTTAAAGTTTGCAGCGGGGCCACCTAAACCTAAACAAATACAAGGTCCTGCCATTATGAAAGGCACATGTTTGGATTTCATTCGTCGTACCAGCATCAACTGACGTTTTTTATCACAACATCAAGATTGATCGACAATCGAGCAACATCTTGCGAGAAACGACACCTATGAGTCAACGTGATCATCGATCATCAGCAGCCAATCCCTTGGTCAACGGTTACCGATTCGACGATACAACAGACAGCTTGCATTTTTTTTACGCTTTTGGATTTCCGCCTCTTCCGTCTTCCGTCAACTGACATATATAAAAGGAGCCTTCATAACAAATGAAACCCTCTTTTTTCGACATCAATCAAACCGACAAGTCGAGTCCAAATTATCATCCACGAGTAGTGGGTACGACAAAATTTGGTAATCGTGGAATTAAGACTTGTTCGCGACAAAATCTGGACAGATTAAATTTGGAATAAAACATATTTGCTGTTAGTTCAATCCAAGATGCATTTTTATTCATCTAATTGTGCGTTATTAGTCATCTTAAAACTAATTACAGTTGCTTAATTAGGCTGCATGAAGAAACTACGAACTTTTGAGTTTACTCCAAATGCAGACTTCTCTGCAACCGATTTAGCTGCTTCTGTCCAAGATTTTTGAAATTTTTCTATAGTTGTAGTTTGTTGTTTATATTGAGAGAGTTCTCTCTTCACGATAGCCCAATACCGTTCGATAGGTCACAACTCCGGGCAGTTAAGTGGATTCGCCTCTTTCGGTACAACATGGACTCCATTTGCTTTATACGATTCCAAAACATCTTTGGCGTAGTGAAAATATGCCAAATCAGGCCAGAATAGCGAGGGAGCTTCATGGCTGCGTAGGAATGGTAACAATCGCTTCTTTAGGCATCATTCACGGTATATTTCCTTGTTTACCGTTCCGGTAGTGATGAACCTTTGGCTTGCTCGAATACAGCTGCATATTGCCTGCCAAACCAAATATTTTTTGGGAAACTTGGCCTATTTCTTCATCCTGAAATGCTCCTCTACGCCGTTCCGCTGAATGGCAGTATAATAAGACATTCCAGGAAGCTGCTTAAAGTCTTCCAGCACATAAGTTTCATCGTCCATTATAACGCAGGAAAACTTCGGCAAATATTCGCGATACAACTTGCCCGGGTTTTAGCCATCACATTCTGTTTATCATTACGGTTCGGTACAGTTGTCACCTTGAACAACTTCATACCTTACCGGTGCTTGGATGTACACTGATAGGTAAAATAAAGTGCCTACCTCTTCGTTTTTTCAATTTCTCTCATTTACTTGGTCCAAATTGAAGTAAACACACTGTATTTTTTTTATTATCTTATTTTTTATATTTTTTTTTGAGTTTCACTTATGGAATACTGAAAAAAAAGAAGTTTTACTTAAAGAAAAAAAAAATCAGTTTGTGTTGAAAAAAAAAACAGTGACAAAATAAAGTGCCCACTTCATTTAGGCTACAGAAAACATAAATTAAAGTAAAATAAAAGCATAATGGAACGCCATTAAACAATTTTTGGATCATTTGTAACTTGTTTTTGGGGAATTTTAAAATTTTTTATCAATAATTCCCTAGATATATAACGGTACATTTTGGACATTTTATTGGTAAATTTTATATAAATTATGGATCGTATTGATAAATTTTATGAATCTTATCCATTTTATTATGGATATCGACCAGAGTTTTATGGGTCATGAATGCGTTTTTCGAGGAACGATTTTGATATTTTTATGTTTCATTTATTAGTTTTTATATGCAAAAGTATGTTTGCCATTAGCGTTGATTGTTCTACAGAAGCTTCTACTTGATTTATTAGTTGCAATAGGGAAGTGGTTTGTGGACAAAATAAAGTGCCCACTTCAAAAATCGATATGTTTTCGATAAGTTTCCATTGGAAGACCCCTCGATTGTTTATGTTTTGATATTTTGACATGTTTTGAAGCAAACGGCTCAACCTGGTGCATTTGTATACGTGATCGCATTTGATTCAATTGAAAAAAAAATGGAGAACGCAGTGCTTTCGAAAGCAATTCCCTTGTGTATCCGAAAATTGGTCGTTCGTGATGTGCAAAACGGTGAATCGCACCGGGCTGTCGCTAAGAAGTACAGTATCAGTAAGGCAGCGGTTGGCTAAATTCTTCTGAAGCTTAAAACGTTTGGATCAGTGGTGGATCGCCCTGGCAGAGGCAGGAAGCGGAAAACGGATGTGAGAACGGACACCAAGATCATGCGCGAAGTCAAGAAGAACCCGAAGGTAACTGTCTGCGAGATCCAGGAAACCCTTCAGTTATCAGTTTCCGGTCGAACTGTTCGTCGCCGTCTCGTAGCACAGGGGTTGAATAGCAAACTTGCCCGGAAGCGCCCATTTATCAGCAAGGCAAACAAAGCCAAACGGCTTAAGTTTGCTAAGGAGCTTGCTAATAAGCCCCTAAAGTTCTTGAAAATGGTTCTGTGGACGGAAGAATCAAAATTCGAGCTGTTTAACCGAAAGCGGCGGGTTCGTGTTTGGTGCAGATCGGGAGAGGAGCTTCAGGAGCGCCACATCCAAGGCACGATGAAGCATGGAGGAGGAAATGTGATGGTCTGGGGGTGTTTTTCGTGGGGTGGAGTGGGAAGCATTGTGAAAATCGACGGGATGATGACGGCAGATTCTTACATCAACATCCTGCGAGAAAATCTGGAGGTTTCGCTGATCCAGACGGGCCTTGAAGAGAAGTTCGTATTCCAGCAGGACAACGACCCGAAGCATACTGCCAAGAAGACCAAGTCTTTCTTCCGGTCTTGTCGGATCAAACCGCTGGAATGGCCTCCACAAAGCCCGGACCTCAATCCCATCGAGAATTTGTGGGCGATTCTCGATGCCAGGGTTGACAAAACTGATGTTACCAATAAAAAAAACTATTTTGAAGCCCTGGAGCGCGCCTGGGAAGAGCTAGATCCACAGCACCTAAAGAACCTGGTCGAGAGCATGTCGAAGCGCCTGCAGGAGGTCCTGAAGGCCAAAGGAGGACACATCAATTATTGAAATGCTTTTATTTTACTTTAATTTATGTTTTCTGTAGCCTAAATGAAGTGGGCACTTTATTTTGTCACTGTTTTTTTTTTTTCAACACAAATTGATTTTTTTTTTTTCTTTAAGTAAAACTCCTTTTTTTCAGTATTCCATAAGTGAAACGTAAAAAGAATATAAAAAATAAGATAATAAAAAAAATACAGTGTGTTTACTTTAATTTGAACCAAGTAAATGAGAGAAATTGAAAAAAACGATGAGGTGGGCACTTTATTTTGCCTATCAGTGTATGCACGAATGTTGAGGACATTTTTATTTTTCTAGCCCCAGAACGTACCGAAAGATCTGGTCTCTTCTGAAATATTTGCTTCACCTTCGCGTCCTTCTGGTGGTTCTTGAGATCCGTTTTTGCTCCGCTCCCAGCCTTCCTGGCTGTTGACAAATGTGATCGAAAGATTTAAGAACGTTATGGACAGTGCTTGCAGGAAAACCAAGTTTTTTTTGCAAGTTTTCTTACTGACAGATCCAGATTTTCATTGCGACCGCGCACAATTGCTTTTCGCACTTGCTCTTCTTTCGACGCCATCTTCGATCTAAAAGCTAGTGTCACCAAAAATTGATTTTACACAATAAACAGACATACATTCATCAGTCTGCAAAATATTTCACGCGTTGATGAAGTACTTTCAGAGATATGCGTATTTAGGGGTGTCCAGATTTTGTCAAGAACAATCCTTAAGCCATTGCTATGCTTATAAAGAAATGTTTTAGTTAAGTGAATAGAACTGTAGAGTTAAAAGTAAATTTGAATAAAATTTGGAGTAAACCGGTTTACCTGGTGCCTTATTATGCAACTTAGTCGAAACAACGCTTCCATACGCCAGTAAATGCTTCGTTCCAACATGCAAAAAAAAAGAGGAAGCAAAGCTGCATCCGTTCTCCACCCTAAGTAATTTAATAGTAACGGATCAATCAGCATGGATGGCTAAAATATAAAACGGTTAAGGTGAATCTGCGAAGTGGTATGAAGTAAGTGAGATTGACAATCCTAATCCACATATTGCGCGTATCGAGTATAGTGTGTTCGTAGAAGTTATAAGTATAGCGATAACGTAAAAGAATACACATGCAAATTCAAATGCGCAATACACACTCAGCAGAATATGGTGACTCAAGTTGAGTCACTGGAGGTAGGAATGGGTTCCACGCTCTGATGTGTTGATTTGGTTTGTTGTGAATCGTTTGTTGAATGGTAAACAGCTATCAGCAGCAACCTAGCCTGGCAGTGGATTGACGAGCAATTAGAAGCGAAAGAATTTTGCCATTCGTGCTTGAATGTCATATTTTGGAGTGTATTACAAAGATTTAGAAGAAAGTGATGGATACTCCAAGTGCACCTAGTGGGTCCGATGTACAATATCCAACCCGATTCTTAGTAGTGGATTTCACCGACGACGATGTAAGTAAAGTAACTTCTGAGGTACCATTACTTATGAGTGTATCTTAGTCAGGAAATGCTATTGCTATTTGCGATCAAAAGCGAAATTGAAAATCGTAGACGGCGTTCGCTCAAAATGTGGTAATTAACGCATCCGGCACCAAGGTTATTGATAACTAGAAAATGAGATGAAAGATTAGTAATTTCCATTTAATTCCAACTTCTTTTATTGCTTATCTAGACAGATAGGCTAATTTTGTTTACAATGTGCAGACTTCTTCAGTGTCAATGTCGAGTCGAGTATCAGCACACGACACTGAAGGCACATTGTAGACGAAATACGCGTATTTGTCAAGATAAGCAATAAAGGTAGTTGGAATTAAATGGAAATTACTAATCTTTCTTCTCACTTTCTAATTACAGGTGTTCCACTAGAAAGCTCACACTCACCAGGATTCAAGGTTATTGATGATAAAAATGAAATAAATTAAACTGATGCAGCACTTGAAATTAAACTTAAACAAATACACTGTCATCAGAAATAGATCATTAGTCACACAAAGTAACCCAATATTAAATTTTAAACATTGTTTGCATTTTTCCTGCCACACCCTGTATGATTACCAACAAAATTCTGCACCAAGGTTAGTTTTGCCTTTCTGGCAACCAGGAGAACTCTTCAAATGTAGCTGCTAAATGAAATATAATTTGTGTTTTTTCATCAGATTTTTAAGTAGAAGTGCTTTTTGTGCTAAACTAGTCACCTCGGCTTTTTTTTTTGCACCAATATTTCAGCAAGGTCAATACCGTGTGAAAAAGAGAAATACTCATATTGGTGCGTCAACTTTGACACCAGCTGTGGTCCAAATCACTTGATGGAAACAGTTCAAGTTTTGTCCACATTATTTCCTATACTTCTTTAGGCTGTGGTGAAATTTTTATTACGCTATCTAAATGTTTCACAAATGTACGTATTTTTGAAATTGGTATGTCCAAAAACGAGTTTTTTGACATATGTTTATCAAAACTTCAAATTTATAAATCTTATCAACATGAAGTTTTGGTCAAAAAAGGTCAATACATTATTAATAGTTCAGTTAAAAATTCAGCCAAAATTATTGATAATTGACAAAGTTACAGAAGGTTGAATATGACGGTTTATGGAAGCAAAATTTTGCTCGGCTTTTTTTAGCAACTGAGTGTACTTGAGTGTTAGACCTTCTATAAAAGTGATGTTTTGCAGTGGAGACTGTTTTACATGACTGAAAAAAGGCCGTTTAAAATCAGTATGAGTATAAGTTTACCCAAGCAACCAGAAGTTCTGATAAAAGGGTGCTTTTAGGCTTAACCTGCAAATCGAAGGATTAGGATGAGAATTTTTAGTTCGCATTCAATATTTATGCTTCTAAAGGGTGTCCACAGTTAAAATGCATCACTTTCAATAAGCTGTAACATTTCGCCCTTTGGAGTCGAAGGAACAGCAAGTGCGCGAGAACGTTTTGCACACGCACCTCGACAACCCACTTCTTTCGCACCGAGCCATCGGAAAGATGTTGAAAATTCACCAGTCTACAGGGTCTCGCATCATAAAACGTTTCGGGGAACGTTTAACTGTCGATCGGAAGAAGGTGAGTGGTAGAACTGTGTGAAGGATCACAAGCGAGTGGTTGCTGCCTTTAAACGCAAACCCAACTGTTCCGTTCGGGATGTTGCGAAAAAGCTGCACTTGACCAAAAGTTTTGTGCAGAAAGCCAAGAAACGAGCCGGGCTCCGTTCATTCAAAGTTCAGAAAGCTCCAAACCGCAATAAAAAACAGAATAAAGGACAGCTAAAACACGTGCGCGTAAGCTGTACACACAAATGTTGACGAAACCACACTGCTGCATAATGGACGATGAAACACACGTAAAAGCGGACTTTAATCAAATTCCCGGCAACCAGTATGTGACTGCGAAAGACAAGTTTGATGTTCCAGAGTCTCTCAGGAAACAGCAAGTGTCAAAGTTCCCCAAGAAATTCATGATTGGGCAGGGGATTTTTTCGTGTGGTAAACGGAGCCTTTCGTTACAACTTCAACTGTAAATGGTCAAGTATACATGAATGAATGCCTGAAAAAACGACTGCTTCCGTTTCTCAAAACACACAACGTTCCTACAATGTTTTGGCCGTACCTAGCCTCTTGTCACTACTCCAAGGATGTTCTGGAGTGGTACAAGACGAATGGTGTCAGTTTCATGCCGAAGGATCTTAATACCCCAAACTCTCCAGAGTTGTGGCCAATTGAAAAATATTGAGCTATAATGAAGCCCGAACTTTGTAAGCATCCTAAAGTTGTCACTACAGAACAGGATATGTTGAGGTCATGGTTGAAAGCGGATAAAAGGTCGGTTCAAGCGTTGTACAAAATCTTATGCGTGGTTTTAAGAAGAAAGTCCGGGCTTTTGGATTTGGTAAAGAAATACAGTGAAATAAAAATACTTAAACCAAGAGTTTACATTGTTTTGTATTCCCTGAATATTTCATGACAATTGGTTGAGAGACTTGTTTTTGAGGATGAGTTTTAAGTGATGCAATTTATCTGTGGACACCCTTTAGCAGCATTCTTATCAACTTCTTAAGAAAACTTTGATGTTCACGAAAGGTTTGTTCAAGAAGTTGTAGAGAATGCTATTCAGCTCAAAAAGTACCTTAAACGAATTCAACAAAACCAAAGAAAACAAACGACATTTATGTTAAAAATTTTTGTTCTTCTCTAATTCTGCTGCAAATTTATTTTTAGGGTGCTGTGTTACTCAGAACTTTTCGAGTACTTCAAAAAGAGGGAAAGTAGTTCAACAGGGATGTATTGTGAACTTTTGCGCTGGTGAGTACTTTGACTGAACTTTGTGTTAGAGATTTTTTGAAGTTCAAAGCAAGTTCTCAACTAAAAACATTTGAACTTGAAGGTTAAGTTGAACAGCAACAAAAAACTTTTCTTGAACTTTAAAGTTACTTTAAACTTTAATGAAACTTTAAAGAAAATTAAGTTCTACCTGTACGTAAAGTGTCATGTTATGAGCATGAGCATGAGCATGATTGACCGCCCACGGATGCAACTCCGTTATTGCCAGATCAGCTATATTTGTACAAAGAACCAACAGATGATGTTTGGGACTAACATACATCTTAAATGTGTAAAAACTGGTGACCCATTATAAATCAATACCGGCGCCGGCCGTGCCCGAATGCTGGTCAAGTAGGGAATGGGAAGGAACGTGTTGACATGATACTCGCTTTGGAGGAAGCCGAGAAATCCTCTGCACTTCCAATTGGTCTGCACTTCCAATTGGAGAAATCACTGGGATGTTGGATAGTTGGGGAAGGGTTAGCAGCAGGGTTCGTTTTGATTAACGATACGCTGAAAGTACATACCTACACCATCCGCCAAAAGCAATAGACCGCTCAAATGTGACTGAAAATAGACAAACATAACGAAAAACCAAACAAAACAAAATAGACAAAATAAAATAAAATAAAACAGGATATTAGATATTGTCTTCAAAATATGGTAGAAATAAATAATTTGTTGCTTTGCAAACCGGCTCTCCTCGATGTCCTAGATGGCCACGTCCTGCTGGACCCACAACTGCTGCCGTCGGCACTCGTCCACATCAACCCGGCCGTCGCCGACGTGTCAGAAACCTTCCGGTAGTAACATGATATCTGTGTCTAATACACTCTTCTTGCACCGATTAATTTACAAACTAGGCCTGCACACCGAATCAAAATTCACTTTGGCACGGTTGTGGTATTTTTCTCTAAAATCTAGTTATAGATATTTGCACTTGGTTGCAGGAAACAGAATCAATAAGAATAATAAACTCGCTTATGACCTCTAACTTTACACGGTTGCTAAACAATACACACTATCTTCCCCCACAATACCCGCGAACGACGACACTTTGGACCTGAGCTCGCTTTAGGAAAAATCACCAACACACAACAGCGCAATTCCCTGTACGTAAAGTGTCATGTTATTCAGCAAAAAGTTCCATGGAACTAAATTTCAACTTTATGTGAACTTCTGAGTTCTCATCTCAAGTTTAATTAAAACTTTTGATTGCTTGGGTGCATATACATTTGAGAATTGTTTTATTTGGCCACCCATGAAACCCGGGCACTTCTAAGTTATAATTTTATTAGTTGTTAATGAATTTAATGAAAAAGTCATGTGATAAATGTTTCAGAAGCTATTATTTACGGCTGCCGAAAATAGACTAACCTTGTCGAAGCCAACATTTACACTATATTGAAAAAAAATATTTTTTTTAAATGATGATTACTCTGCTACTGGTCCATCGTTTAAGGAAACAGTCTTATGATGAAATTAATATCAAAGAGAGGTCTAATATTTCCCGATAAGGAACGATATTACCAAATTTTCAGAAATTATAAGAGACCTTATACCTTTTTTTGTAGCGAATTGCTGTATAGTAAAAGTACTTCTAAAAGGATAATTTAAAAATATTTGCACTTTTAACCTAAAAAAAAAAAATAAATAAATAAAAAAAAAAATAAAATGTCTCCAAGGGCCTCCTTGTGTCCATCCGGTGATGGTTTACCATCTTGTAAGCTACCCTAGAAGGTAGAGCCAAAATTGAAAAAAATGGAAATAGAAATTTAATGTCTTGTGCTAAGTTGTAGCTTACGTCAATACATACAATATTGCTCAAGACATTAAACTTCCATCTTTTAACTTGAGTGAGATATGAAGCATTATTTTTGAGCGAACCCTGTTATTTGAATGGTGAGTCGATAACAGTTGCGATACTTTCAAACTTGCGTAACTTATTTTCATACTTGACCGAGATTGACTCAATTTTGCCCAGTTTTCCATTAGAGTGTATTGTTTACATTTGCTAAGTTATGCAGTTGGCAGTGAGATTCCAGTAAAGATGGCAGAAAACCAGCAAACCATTCACGAAAGGATTTTGTTCAGCCACATGCAAAATCCTGGGTTGTCGCATTGTGCCTTTAAAAAAATTATGAATATTCGACCGGCTCAAGGGCCTTTCAAAGGTACCAGAAACGGATAACAGTGGACTATACGCCTGGAGCTGGACGAAAACTGGAAACAAAGCGCAAAAATACCGAGAGAGCACTGATTGCTCATTTCAACTGGAAATGAAGTTTCGCAAAGCTTCGTCCAGAGGACCAAAGAAATGTGCAAAGTGCAGAACTTCCAAAACCGGAACAAACGCTAGCCGAGTGTTGCCAAAAGGGTGCCCGAAAACTCTACATGAAGCTGCTAACGAAATAAGGCAGCGGCTCATGAATAAAATGAATAAGTATAGTTGTTTGGCTCAGGAAGTAGCACATCGGTCCCAAGCTTAATGATTTGCCCCTAATAACGTAACTCACATGAACACATCCTTAAATATTCTATCAAAATAACACAGCGAAGCAAAACAAAAACAAGGCTTCTGAAGGGTGTACGGAATCAAATTGCGACACACACAAATATTTGGCAAAATTCTCCCGTTCAACCAATCATCTTCAAACTTTCAGGGAGTAAAATAAAACATGTTATGAATATTTTCCCATGTTTGTTTTATTCAATTTCAATTCTTTATCCAAATGCACGAACCTTCTTCTTTACACTACTCATAAGGTCCTGTGCAACATTTGGACCAACTTTTTTTTTGCGTGGCAATCCATTTTTTCTTCATATCTTCCTCCGATTTCACTTCCTTAGGATGCTTCCGAAGTGCCTGCTTCATGATGGCCCAGTACTTTTCAATTGGCCGCAGTTCCGGTGCGTTCGGGGGGTTGAGATGCTTCGGTACGAAATTGACCTCCTTACCCAATTAACAATTTTAGTTTTAATCCAGCCGTATAACACTTCTCCCGGCTTTGTTGATAATACAACATTCAAAACTGTTTTGTCTACCAACACCTCATCTATGCTTCTTTAAAGCCGAAATTTGTACAAAATGGCCCACTCTATAGACGGTTGGGAAAACAAGTTAATAAAACCTTTATAAGAACATAAAGATTTCAAAAATCTTCTGGTGAAAGATGTTATGACCACTTGAGAACCTTCATAAAACCTATTGGCTGCCATGAAAACCAGAATGTGGCCAAATGGCCACAGCTGCAGAACTTCACTGTGAAATCGAGTTTGTTTTTTGTTGTTTTGCTTTATTCGATTCTCTGCTCTTCTGATTCATTTAGCAGTAAAACAAAGGTCTAGTGAAGCGGGAAATTTGGTTTAATAGCAAAATATCCAAAACAAATATTGTTTTCTACAGCGTATTATGCTCCAAATTATATGCGCATTTATTTTCATGGTAAATATTGGCACGATAAGAGCCGAAAATTAATGCGCCTCGCAAATAATGCGAATTTACAACAACATAAATCAAATTAAAACAAATACATTCGATAAATTAATCATGAATTTCCTGAAAAGGGCTTGGAATTTGATGAGATTATCTAAAAGAATGCCGAAATAAGTCTCCCATCTACAGTTTATGTGCAAACCATGGAAAACTTGATGCATTTATTTTACCACATTTCAATTATTTCTTATATTTCAATATGGCGATTGGAAAAAAATCACAGTTTTGCTATAAAGCCAATTTTTATTCGCAATGACCATAATAAAACTATTTGGTCTTATGGTGACTTCCTTCAATGCCACTTTGCCGTTTAATGCATTTACTTGTGGCAAAATGGTTTTAAAATGCTTTTTCAACTGATCATAATAAGATAATATCAATGGGTCCCAAAACGGCATTTCAATACAGCATTTTACGAGTTCATAAAGTCGAAATAAAACCTTTGATAGGAGTAAAAGGAATTTGAGAAACAAGGTTTTAAGATCATTGTAAAAAAGCTGTTTAGGTTCTCTTAAACCTGACTAAAATATGAAACCTATTGGCACCACTTGGTGTCATAATAATACCAAATTGATTTCAAGTGGCTTTCATAAAACTTTAATAAAACTTAATAAAGCAGGATGGTGTTAGCAATGTTACTTGGGTAGCCTTGTACCACTCCAAACCCTCTTTCGAGTAATGGCACGAGGCTAAATCCGGCCAGAAAATCACAGGACCATCGTGTGACCTCAGAAAAGGAAGTGGACGCTTTTGGAGGCATTCCTTTAGCATTTCATGAAACGGGAAAGTAAAGAATCGAAAAGAAATTTCTGCAGCAGTATAAACCTGAAAAGAACGAAAAATAAAATTGGAATTTGTAAGGTTTCCACGCAAACTAATGGGAGCTGTCACTTTTACTTTCGGAAAAATCAACAAAGATTTTTCATTAGGGCCTAACTGACAAACGTAAACAGTCGCTTTTTCCGCGAATATCTCATCATTGAAAAGTAGCCTAACCAATCCACCACGGTCATTTCGAAGAGAAAGAGTTCACATATCCGATATAATTGAAGGCTTACATTGGTAGCCTTTGTGCCACGAGAAATTTACGGAAGAAGCCATTGTTTACGTTTGTCAGTTAGGCCCTAATGAAAAATCTTTGTCGAAATATTCCGCTCGATTATTCCGTACACAGAGAAACCAAACTATCCAAAATTATGTCATTTTCACTCATCTTGAAAGCAAAGTAAAACCAGTCCTAATTGAGTTATTTACAAAGTATCCAATTTTGAGTATTTTCGAAAAGACTCAATGCTGAGTGAAATAAACTCAGCGCCAGACATTAGAGGGCGAATCTGCTTTTTTAAACAATGGCTTACGTAGTTATTTTCTCTTGAACAAAAGGTCACAAATACAAACTAAGCACTCTTTAAGGAAGAGGAGCTTTATCTCTATCCACTGATATACTAAATTTGAAGGAATTGTCTTCAACTTCCAAAGTGTTTGTTCACAAAAGCAGATTCGCTTTAATCAAATGTTGGCTGTTTGTTAAAAGCGAATCTACAATAAAAATAATCCAAAATTGGGTGGTTTTTTTTTGAGAATATTATTCGAAAATGTGCTTAGGTGAACTTTGTTTTTACTAAATTCAATAAAAGAAAACTATAAATTCAAAGAAAACAAAATGTATTTGATTTATTGGTACATTTTCGGGTACATTGAAACATTCCAAATCAAATCTACTAAAAGTTAATATTGAAACGAGTACTTTTCGTTTATCAAGAAACGCTTTACTTGGGACATGTTGACTCCAAAGAATGATCGAGGAAAGTCCTGAAAGAAATTTCTGGACCTTCTTTTCAGGAGGTGACTCATCACATGGAAGTTCCGTGATCATCTTCATGAACTTTGCTATTACATCCTCCAGAGAAATACATCCTAATAAAATACTGGATTTTCACTTATATAGTTCTCCATCTCTCCAAAGCGACTAGAATTAAAAAGCAATCAAATAAGTGAAATAATTACACTTACTTGTTAATTTGTTGTAGCTTCCCGAGTCCCGAATTTTATTTTATTGCTCCATATCACTTATAGGCACCTCGGACGCGTTAAATTTTCAACCGGACACTAAACACGGTACGCAAAAAAAAAACAAATTTGCTTCCGTGCTGTTAGGTGGTTGTTGATTTAATAGACTTCTCTGCCGCCGTTAGTAGTAGTAAGCAGTTTCACTAATACAATCGTTTTGCTGGTTGAAAATAAAAAACAAACCGCTGTCAACCTGAACAATTTGACAGCTGATCTCGTGGTTGAAAACAATAAACAAATCAATCCTATACGTGTAAAGCAGCACGCCAGTATTAGTGACATCTTACTTCGAGAAGTCTATAGCGATCAAAATTTTTCAGCCAAAGCAAAGTGACAGCTCAACACTCCGATTTGGATAGTTTCGCGAAAAACGCCTTGCACGTATACTTTTAAAATATCTTGCTCTGCGTAAAATTGACTTTTTCAATTTAACTTCAAGATTGAGTTAAAACTACCTACTGGTGAGAACAAAATTATATCCAAAACAGTAGTCCTATCAGAGTACTTAGTTTTGAGTACTATCACACTTGATTTTGGGTAGTTTGGATTCTCCGTGTTAGTTAAGGTGACATTTCGTTCCATGCAGATCAATTGTCAAAATTCCGCTTGATAATATTGAACAAATTCCGTAACCTCTCACTTTTTAAGTCGATACATACTGGCCTTAACAAGTTTGCAATGTTCTTTTTTATTCAATGACCAATGGGGTTTTAAAGTATTGGTAATCGTATTCGTGCATAATCTTCCACAGCTAATCTCGGACAATTATGTCATAAATTGATTTGAAATTGAAGAATACCTTTTGGTAACCCTTTTTGTATATGATACATACGTTCCATCCAATCCTTCGGTAATACCAGAACCAATAGAAAAGTAGCGTTTTCAAAACTAACTCAGCGCTTTAGAACCCCATTTGTCCCAAGTACACCATAGAGTACCCCCCGAAGCTGGATGGTCAGGAAGAAAATATGTATAGATTTGGGTTCCGGACTCCCAACAAATAACCCCTTAAATATTCTATCAGAATAACCCAGAAAATCAGAACAAAAATAAAGAGTCTAGTGCCGGAAAGCGAAATAATTGGGAAATCTGTGGTGCACTTGAGACCAATGAGGTTCTAAAGCAGCGAGCCAATGTTATTTCAACAGACTATTTTAGGGATTATTCCTTGTTTTTAGGGGTGATTCATTTAGCTTGTTACCGTGTTTGGGACCGATGCGCAGGTACTTTCCTCGCAAATCTCAGTAATTACCCAGTGCAGTGCCCTAGCCATTGCTTGACTACCGTCCTCTAGTTCCTCACCTTAAACTTGATCAACACCAGCAGCTTTGATGCTATTTTTTTTCAAACTTTAAAATCACAGATCGCCTACAAATCCAACAACGTTCAACAGAACCCAGACGCACAGGACTATCACAGTCTACAGCAACATCTCCAATCAACACATCTCCTCTTCGAAGACTTGGACTTCCCCGCTACAAACCGCACCGTACTGGGCCATGAATCTACATCAAACATCCAATGGCTACGCCCGTCGGCGATCAGCCCCCAACCAAAGTTCTTCGTCGAAAGGCCATCTGAATTCGACATGGAAAAACGATCTGTCTTGCACGGCTTCCTTTCAGCGGCAATGATCAGTCTTACCACCAACGATCGAGCCTTTCGACGAACCGTTCCGATGGATAACTCCTTCGATGAGAAATGCTACACAGGAATGTTTCACTTTCGGTTTTGGCAGTACGGTAGATGGGTAGACGTGGTGATCGACGATCGACTTCCGACCATGGATGGAAAACTGTTATTCATGAGACCGACTCTGCAGAACGAGTTCTGGGTCGCTCTGTTGGAAAAAGCCTATGCGAAGTTTATTGGATCGTTCGGTGCAATAATTTCTAGTTCTGTTACTGAAGCCATGCAGGACTTCACCGGAGGGATCACCGAACGTTGCTATCTAGGCGAAAGCGTATCTGCCATGGAAAGTTATTACGATACGATCAACCGTAAGATGACCAAAGGATCTATTATGGCTGCAATCAAAGTGGTGAGATGGATAATAAAGAACATCTGCTTAACATTGTAACATATTAAATTCTATACTTCCAGCAAAACTACCAGGGATCGGGAAAACAATCACAACATTCATATTCTATTCTGAAGACAACTAAAATCGAAAGCAGGCTGATCTGTTTGCAAACCCCACTGGAGGAGCTCATCGAAATTAATTATCTACGAAACGATGGAACAGCAAATTGTTTCAGGAAGTCCTGGATACGATTTGATGAATTTGTTCGGCTCCACGATCGAGTGGAGATTTGTAACGTCCTTCCCGATTCCCTGGGGAATCCCAACAGAGACGAATATTGTTGGCAATTATCATGTATACGAGGAGCGTGGATCACAGGATCTACGACAGGTGGTCCACGGGATAATGCAAAGTCATTTTGGAACAATCCTCAATACATAGTTAAAATGGTTCAACCTGATCAAGTTGATAGCTCCGGCATGTGTCATCTAGTTATCTCAATGATGCACAACAGGTCTAGAACAGGTGGTAATCTACCGATCAGCTTCGTTGTCTATCGAATTTCTGAGGAAGATTTCCGCTCTAAGCCCGTACCGATGACGTTTTCCAAGAAAAAGGAGCCAAAGGTAGTGGCATATCCGACCTTTTCCAGTGTACGTGAGGTTACCAGCCGACTAAAGATTCTACCCGGTATTTTACTCATAATTCCGTGTACCCAACAACCAAACTTACCGGGTGAATTCTTCCTGAGAATTTACTCCAATCCACAACGTAAAACGAACGAAAGTTTCATGGGAAACAACCCCTCGATGAACGAAAAGAGCTGGCATTCTATTGTGAGAATGTTCTTTAGCCTGGCCGATACCAAGGGATCGATTGATCATATAGCATTAGCTTACATATTTACTACACATATTTTCGACGCAAAATCCGGTTCTAAGCGGCGGAAAGGTCTGTGGAAAAATTTAACGAGAAAATGCACTTCCTCACCGGCTGCAGGAAATTCCTCGATTAACGAAACATACCGGGAGGCCATTGAGCAACTAGCTCAGTGCATCATAGACAGGATGCAACTTGATCCTCAGAAACGACTGAACTATGAACAATTCAAACAAATCATTCGCGATGTCCAACAGTGGAAAGAGATGTTCGATATGTACGACGTGGACCGAACCGGTCTCGTAGAGAGGAAAAGGCTTATCAAATCATTGAAAAGGGCAATTGCTGAAGAAAACCAGCAGGCTGTAGTCCAAGATCTTCTACGGGTTGTGGAGAAAAGTCAAGAAGAAAAAATCAGTTTTGATGAGTTTATTTCGTTGCTTCTGGAAAGTCAGCCGACAGCAGGTAGATTCGAGCGATGGATTGTTGACAACACTGATATTTTTGAAAAACTCTCTTAGGACGCAACGCAAGACTAGACACAACACCAAGGGTCCTGACAGAAAAAAACGGACTATAAACAGTCCTTTATTTGTTTACTGGTTTTGGGTTCGATACTACTCATCTGTGGATGAGTTAAAAACAAAGGGTGTCTCACATGGATTCTATCAACTTGATTTGAGGAACTCATTTTAATTAGCTGCAAATCAAAATGAATCAGCTTGACAGAAAATGCGCTGCTGCTAAATTTAGCAACATGAACCTTTGCTTTTTTTTAAACTTAAGTGTAAATTGGGGAATGGGTTGCGTTTTTTGTTTTTTTGTGTTTTCTAAATTTTAGGGGAAAAAAAAATTTTTTGTGCAGTGTTGGTATTAGACCGAATATTTGTTTTTTTTGTGGTGTGGGGTTTTTTGTGTTTTTTTTCTGTGTGTGTGTGTGGGGGTAGTTTGTGTGTTTTTTTCGGTGTTTGGGTGGATGGGGGGGGTGGTGGCTAAAGGCGCGGCGGGTGGGGGGAAAAGATAATTATTTTTGCGGGGGGGAGCAGGTAGCAAAAGTGGGTAAACATGGTAGTGGTGCTCTGAAAATATGTTTTCGGCTGTCAGCAAGGTATGGAAAAAAAAAAAAAAATTGGTTTGGACTCCAAATTATTAAATTTTGAAAAATAGCCAGAAAGTTATTACCAATCTGAGTTCGACACACCGCGGTGCACCGTCACGTAAGGTCGGTACAGTGCGCGCTCCCGAAGTAAACAAGGTGTTTTTTCCGAGTTTTTCGCGATCGCCGCGGTCTAACAGTACAAAAACCAGTGAGTGAAGTGGAAAGGAAGGTGTGAACAGTGAAGGTTTGAAGAAAATCGGTGGTAAAACGGCCGAAAAACGTGGTTTTAGTTGTGCCCCACGTGCGTTCGAAGAGGTAAACAAACAATCGTCGTCCGGCTGTCTGGTCGTTTTCATTCAATTCGCATTCTGTGTGGGTTGCGGTGCGTTGGAAGAACGACGTTGTCGGAATATAAAAAGTAGTGAAAAGTTTTGAAAAAAAAAAACGATATAGGTATACACTAAATCCGAAAGTGCTTTATAAACGTTCGAAGAGTACTACAGTGCGTTCCAAAAGTGTATGCCCACAGTGAGGGGCAAAATTTTGTGGAATTATTTCGTTGAAGGGGCAAAAAAGGTAGGATTGTTCTTTTATCTTTATCCTTTTTGTCCATTTGGGGTAGGTAACGGGTGACCGTTGCCATCTAGTAGCTAGTTGCTAGTAGCGGCGACCCGGGAGGGTCAGCTAAACGTAGACTACCAACATTCATGGACCCAACGAACCAATTCGGTGAGCTGACATTCCTCCAGTTGACTGGTGCCCCACTCCCTAGAAATCCAATCATTATCGGAAGAAGCTTGTGCTGATGGAACGATTGAAAGCGCCAACTCAGAAGCAAGAGGAACCAAGTACACCCTGAGAGTTCGTGATCCTGCCCAAGTCGCCAAGCTGCTCAAGCTGAAAAAGCTTATCGATGGTACTGAGGTTGACATTGCTCCCCATCCGAACTTGAACGTTTGTGAGTGTATAATTTCCAGCTGGGATTTAATTTATTTGGAGGAAAAAGATGTTCAACAGGAGGTTATTGGCCAAAAAGGTATCCGTGTGCAACGGATCACCAGAAATGAAGGTGGTAAAAAGGTGAATACGCCCGCGCTGATTTCCAAATCCCATGCTGTGCTATGGCTGCTTCAGCTATGGTCACACCCGCGCCTGATGCCCAGGACCACAACGTTGCTTCAATTGTTCAGGTGATTTACATGGAGAAGATGAATGTGGTGAGAAACCACTTTGCCGGAACTGCAAGGGTGACCACCGACCGACCAACCGCCAGTGTCCGATGTATAAAAAGGAGTTGAAAATCATCAAAATTAAAGTGTGTGAAAATGTTACGGTCCCAGAGGCAAGGAAATGTGCCGCGCTACAGTCCGGAGGCAGTTACGCTCAGGTAGGAGCTCAACCAAACGTGTCCGAAAAAAAGTTGAATGAACTTGAAGCGGCCATGAAGTGATAAGACGCAGAACCAGCCAATATGTGGGAAGAGACCAAGCAGAAGTGATGAAAAGTTGAAGATAAAATGGTCAACATCATCAACCAGTTAAAGCAACAAATCGCCAGCCAAGACAAACCGCAACACAGCAAGGAAACAAATTGCAAAGTCGCAGCACAGCTGATAACAACAATCAACGCACTCAACGACAGAATCCACAACCTGATCAAGGAAGAATTCTCCAGCTGTTTTGGAAATCAAAGCGAGGTCATCCGCCACAGCACATTTACTGAAAACCCGACACATCATTGGACATAAGCCTGCCACCGAAGAAAACCGCCACCAAAACTCACCACCTCATCCAAATGGAGTACTCCAACGAAGATTCTGACGCATCTGAGACACCTCAAAATAAACGTAATAGATAGCTCAACTCCCCAACAACGCATGGAAAACGATGAAGACATAAGCCCGAATACGGACAACGAGACAAATCGGTTCGGAAGTGGGGAATGTGTAGTACCCCTTCCGACGCAAAAGTGCAGCAGGTTGAAGAAGCCATCCGGGACGCCATACCCCAACCCGTTGATGGTGAATTCACCTCTGTAGCCGACGAAACTTTTGATAATACCACCATGACACCGGAAACTTGGGATAGACGGCAGGGGGGAAGGTGTATCCCTTCTACGCCCTGGCCGCCGCCCAAGACCAGAAATTACAATCACCCATACCGCAACGATGATGCCCAACGCAGCACGTTCTTCCGTTACAGCACGAAGAGAATCAGCCGCATCGTCATCTTCCACCTCACGAACGATCGCTAATGGCCGCCCCGGTGGCTGCTTCGCCCTGCAATGGAACCTGCGTGGACTCCGGGCCAACATCAGCGAATTGAAGCTCCTCATCGCCGACCTAGAACCTTGCGTCGTCGCACTCCAGGAGACCAAGGTAAATCAAACCGTCGCCCCAAGAGATTTCGTTGGCAGAAACTACACGTTGCTTCTAGAGTTGAACAGCGTACACTACAGGCAACACGCATGATAAACATGTTGCGAAGTTTCCTCTCGGAACGAACGTTTCAGGTGTCTGTAGAAGGACACGTGTCCCGTGAATATAAGCTGGAAAATGGTGTGCCACAAGGCTCGGTTTTGTCAGTGACACTGTTCCTAGTCGCGATGCAGCCCATCTTTCCGGGTAGTACCGCGTGGAGTCAGTGTATTGTTGTATGCGGACGACATCCTTCTCGAGGCACGAGGAGCAAAAAAGTGAAGGCCTCCATCGCAAGCTGCAGACCGCCGTCAAGGCCGTAGACAAATGGGCGAAGAGCGTGGGGATTCTCCTTGTCAGCAACAAAGTCACACGTATTTTATTGCAGTCCGAATGCACGTCGGGAACCTGCACAGGACATAACCATCGAGCGAGTCGCCGTTCCAAGGACCAACCGGCTGAGGGTTCTGGGTGTTACCGTGGATCGGACTCTAACATTCAAACCTCACTGCCAGATGGTGAAGAAATCGTGTGCGTCTCGATTGCGGATTTTAAAGATGATCGGTGCCAAGCTTCCGCGTGGTAATCGGACATCGTTGCTGCAAGTGGGATCGGCCATAGTAACGTCAAAGCTGACCTACGGTATAGGCTTGGTGAGCCGAGGAGGGCCAGCAACTTTGCAGACTCTTGCTCCACCATACAGTTCAATGGTTCGGTATGCCTCCGGAGCTTTCGTGACCAGTCCGACACTCTCAATCATGGCCGAGAAGCGGGAACCCTACCGTTCGAACTGCTGGCAGCACAGTCTATAGCGCGAACTGCCATCCGAATAGCTGTGAAGAATCGTGGCAACATCTCCCTTCCATTGATTCAACGAGCCTCGAACCGGGCTTGAAGAGTTGTCAGGAACAGCGCTCCCCGCTGTCGGTCAACTTGTGAGACAGAGTGATCGTGTATGGCACGCACGAAAGCCTACGATTGTGTGGGACGTGGGCGGGAAAATCTCGACATCCGTGGATCCAAGAAATAGAAAAAATAGCGCGGAACAAACCTATTCGATTCTGCTGGATTCCTGGGCACGCCGGAATCAGTGGTAATTCCGAAGCCGACAGACTAGCCAATGAAGCCAGGAGGGAACATGCGATATACCAATTCCATGAGAAGAAAAGATGAGAGAAACTAAACAACTGATACGTCATCAGTCGGATAACCAGTGGTATGAGAATAGGGACCCAACAAACATCGGTGTTGAATTAGAGCTTGTTCAAGCAAATTTGGAGTTTCTTCTAGACTAGCTGAGTAGCTTCTCCAAATTTGTTTGAACAAGCTCTAATTCAACACCGATGTTTGTTGGGGAGTCAAAGTTGAGAGAAATAAAGGAAGATACCAGCAGGTGGGCGGAACGCGGGAGCACGGCCGAATAGCGTGTTCTTACACGTTTAAGGATTGGACACACACGTCTAACACACACATGTCTTGTTAAAGAAGGAACCGCCGTCCAACTGAGAATGTTGCGGGACGGTGATGGATGTCCGGCATTTAATTCTCGAATGTCGGAAATTTGTAACCGAAAGGCAGCAAAATAGCATTGAGACCAGCCTACGCGACGCCCTAGGAAATACCGAGGAGCAAGTAATACGAATGCTGGACTTTCTTAGGGTAACAAGACTGTTCTCCAAACTTTAGTGAAACCAGAAAATAGAAGAAGCTGAAAAAGAAAACGAAAACAAAAAAAAGGTGAAACGTGTCCGATGCTAAGCCGAATGAACAAACAGAAGTCACAGATGAAAATGAAATGTAATACAATCTGAGAATAAGAAGAAAAGCGAAGAGGAGAAAGTGGACGAATAGAAGCCGAAGAAGAAAAACGGAAGAGCAGAAGCACAAGAAGTTGAAGGCGTAGAGAAACGAAGGATAAAATCGAAAGAAGATAAGCAGAAGAAGAAAAGTGAAAGGAGAAAATCAACAAAGAAGGATAAAATAACAGCGATAAGAAAAATGCAAGAAGCAGGAAAAATTGAAGAAAACCAACGGAGCAATAGAAGGCGAAGAAGAGAAGCGTAACGGAATCAGCGGAAGAAGAAAACCGAAGCGGATGGAGGAAAAAATGAAAAGTGAAATAAAAGAAGACAACGTGAATGAGAGAAACGTAACACAATCGATGAAGAAGCAGAGCGAAGCTGGCAAAGTGGACGAATAGAAGTCGAAGAAAAGAAATGGAAGAGCAGAAGCACAAGAAATTGAAGAGAACCAGAAGGAAAAAATGGAAGAAGATAAAGCAGAAGAAGAAAAGTGGAAGGAGAAAAAGAAGCGTAACGGAATCAATGGACGAAGGAAAACCGAAGCAGTGGAGAAAAAAATTGAAGAAGACTTATAAGCAGATGAAGAAAAGTGGAAGGAGAAAACGAAACGTAACGGAATCAGCGGAAGAAGATAAACAAGAAGCGGATAGAGAAGAAAATAAAAATCAGAGGAAATGAACAGAGGCACAACGGAAGAAGCAAAGCAGTGGAAAGAAACAAAATAAAAAAGTGAAATAGAAGAAGACAACGCGAATGAAACGTTACACAACTGATGAAGAAGCAAAGCGAAGGCAAAGTGGACGAATAGAAGTCGAAGAAGAGTAACGAAAGAGCAGAAGCACAAGAAGTTGAAGACGTAGAAGAAACAGAAGGAAAAAAACTGGAAGAAGATTAGCAGAAAGAAGAAAAATGGAAGCAGAAAAAGAAGCGTATCGGAATCAATGGAAGAAGGAAACCGAATCGGATGGAGGAAAAGACGACATACTGAAGAAAGGGAAGGAGACACGTAATGGAAGAAGCAATGTACTGGAAAGAAGCCAAATTAAAAAGTGAAATAGAGGAAGAAAACATGAATGAGAGAAACGTAACACAACTGAAGAAGACGAAAAGCGAAGAAGAAGAAGAAAAATGGAAGGAGAAAATCAAAAAAGGATGGAAAAATAACAGAGATAAGAAAAAGCAGAACAATCGCAGGAAGCAGGAAAAATTCAGAGCAAATCAGCGAAGGAACAGAAGGATAAGTAGAGAAGCCGATGAATAAGTGGTTAAGAAAGGCGGAATAAAGTGCATTGGGAAACGAATTATTGGATTAATATTATAATGTGAATATCAGAATTTCGTAAGAACACGAATGTACCTTCTAGTGTAAAGTGTCACTAATAAAAAAAAAATATCAATTAATGATTTCAGCAGGCTTTGGAATCATCTTTGCATTCCAAAACCATTTATCTCAGGAGCCTGGAGCAACATGACATGGATAAAAGGCTACTTTATCCTAAATTTAGAACTGAACTGAATCAGAGTTAAACGTGAACTGAACTAATAGTACTGACTGCCTGAACTGATTGAACCGAAACCCTTTTATATCGTTGATTGGAATGCAATGTTTTCTTGGTATCATAGCTGGTTTTGTAACTGGAGCTTATATTGATGTTTTGACTATAATGTTCCTTTCTAGCTAATTGTTTTATAGCTGGTTGAATGGCTGGTGCATGTTTTAATGATTCACTTCAATTATGCTAATCATGATCGGTGTGAAATCCAGACAAGCAATGGTACTAACTCCCCCTCTTAATTAACTTTGTCCACAAAGATGATTTAGGGTCTTGGTAACAGTTCTGTTGGTTCTTTGTGTAAATACAGCTGATCTGGCAATAACAGAATTGCATCCGTGGGCGGTCAATCATGCTCTTGCATGCTAAATACTATTACCTAATATTAGGTAATCTGTGTTAACGCATAATTTAGGTACACAGCAAAAAAAGAAGTAATATACATCGACGTAATTGATGCAAACGTATTAAAACTGATGTAATCAAGGAAATACGATGCACAATAACATCCACTTGATGGAATATTACATCGCTCTTCAAATTAAATCAGAACAAAATTATTAGTTGCCCGAATGTAATAATCACATCCCAAAAAGACAAATATAACACGAAAACCAATGCACATAAAGGACTCCGCAAACAATGTTGAATACTACCGTTGCATTCGAAAGCTGAAACATTTGAACCGTGCGAAATTAATTATTAATCGACCATATATAGATGACGACGAACTTTGCGGAAACCACCCGCATAACGAAAAACAATTTGCTATAGAGTCAAAACTATATTTCGAATGTAAGATAATATCACATTTTATGTAATTGTTATCGAATAGCTGATTCTCATTTGCACCATACAACCTTTACATTAACACATATTGTTAATGTATGTCATATTGTTATTGAAAAGTTTTTTATTATCTGCACTCGGTCTGGATTATATACCAACTTTTGGGCATATTTAGAGTACAGCAAAAATTTTGTTCGTGAAAATTGCCATTTTTTTATGGTAACCTAACTTAACCGCCTATTCAGC
>JAHHFK020004265.1:0-93646 GCA_024533555.2 Aedes koreicus
AGCTTAAACGAGACAAAAGCATCATATTCAAGCAGCATTTCTTTCCAGGTTATGATTTGGGCAGACCAGCCGCAATATGACCTCAAGATTAGTTGCCAAAGGCAAACATGTACTTGTGTAACAGTACTTACTTATCGTTGCCAGCAAGACATAAGGTTTCCAAGCTAGGAAGACATCCCCATTGTTCTGTTGTATGTTCAGTCTACAATCTTTTGGGTAGAAAATATTACCAACCCAGATAAACAATGTGTGTATGCTTGCCAAAAATTATGTTATGGCAAATAGTGGAAATGAGAAAGGCAAGATCTAATAGGAACTAAAAAGTGAAACAAGATGAAGAAGAATAAACCTAACACAGTCACGATTTTCTGTCATTATATCCAGCCCAACGAAGTGCCTTACATTATTCGTTATTTCATAGATGTCACTTAAAATGCATTTGAAATAACTGCTTGAGTATTTTGTGTTTTTATTATCGTTTATGAAAGAAAAAGAGCTGTTGATTATCTGTATTGTTGTAAAAAGTAGGTTTCATCCAATGTGGTGGAAAATTAGAAAATAATTCATTAATAATTTCAGAAATTTATTGAAACAATTTATAATGTTACTTAGATTTTGATTACATTGAATCAATTAAACTCGCAGTGGTAAATTCATGCGGATGGCTTTTCGATTGCGCTTTATTTTACGTTTGTTGTTGTTAGCCACTTTGTTCTGGAATCGAGTTTCTCGCAAGAAAGATTGAATGAGCGTGTTGAAAATGAAATCTATTAGCCTGTTAAAACATAGCCTGCAAATTGATTTCCCGAATGTCTCGTATGTGACTTACTGTTTTAGGCGCATCTTCACATTTTTTCTGTTTTCGAACAAAAATTTTCTGAATTTTTGTTTGAATGCAGCAAACGCTAGCAATCCAATAGAGTAGAGGGTATTATTAGGCATCTGCAAATTTCTTGTTTGAGCCTTTAACATGGAACAAGAATAGTCCTCATTGTTCAAGTACTCATCATCTTGTACTGCCTTCAATTTTACACGGCACTTTTTGTGTGATAATTTAGAAATGGCGATTCCAAGGATGTAAACCAAAAAATTCAGGTCCTTTTTCTGAACAACCAGAGGAATGTCCTGATTTAGTGGTTCGTTTTCAAAAGAAGGTGATTCGTCAATATTAGCATCCGTTTCTACGAGATCCTCCTCGTTGAGCAGTGGTTGCTGACCATCGTTTTGACAATTTTTACCTTCATCAAAGATCTCGTTCGCTACAGTTAGCATAGCATATTTAAACGCACTGCAAAACTGGAATGAATTCGGAGCATCGTTGAATCCACAACGCCTTCGAATTTCAGAAAAAAAATTTCCAAGCAATCCTGGCAAAATTAATTCGTGCACATGTATTTACAGGCATACTTTGTTCTCAATACGTCCCATATCCATAAAAGCGCGTTTATATTGCCTATGAAACCTTTTAGGTAAGCAGGTATTCTTTGAGCACCTGATAGCTTCTTTGCTTCTTCTTTCGCCTGAAAAAAATAAAATAGATATTGAGAGAAAACCTTTTACATTGTTTTATCATTATACTTTTTGAATATCAAAGCATTCATTTGTAGTGTAATACATATTACCAAGGATCTCCTTTGCCCATTTAAGAAAAGCGATGTGGAAAGAGCTTTCGATGATTGGCGTTCTGTATGGCTAATAATTAAAGCATAGAAAATATCGTTAGATAATTATTACAGAAATATAAAGTTAATCACTAACTTTTCCAATTGATGCTATGTAACATTCCTTTGAATTAAAGGTGTCGAAAAGTTTGTCGTGAAATTCAACAAATGTTGCCGTGTGTAAGGCTTCAACGTTAAGTTCTTCTGTTTGTACATAATGCTTTATCGCAATTGATGTTGAATCACTTAACGTACGTGCTGCTAAAGGTACGTTCATTTTTGTGAAAGATGGTAATGTTATACATTTGTGATTCAGTTTTGGAACCAGCCGTAGAGAAGAAGATACGTCGACATCATATAATTCTCGTATGTGCTGAAAAGAAGCGATTCCCCCAGTAAACACTGCATTGTGCTTCAATAAAGCATTCCGCGCATTTTTCAATAGATGAGGCGTGTCGTATATCACGGCAATATCTTCACCACCTATGTTGATAAGAGGATCGGCATGAGTGACGCCTGCCTCACGGATCATTTTTTGATTCGTCGTGCATTGATCCATTACAAGGGCTAACGGTATCAATCCAGTTTTTCTGATTGCCATAACGCTCTTCTCAACAAATTCCTTCTGCACGTGACTACCAAGGCTGTTGTGTGCGAGTAAGTATCCTGTAGGCTACAAATTACAAGTTCCCATTTTTGTTATTAATAAATTATACTTCAAATAAGATTAGTTACCTGTTTGAAGTGGCTGTATATACCGGATGTCATTACTACCACCGCTTCAGTTGCTAGTATCTGCGGGTCATTTTTTTCGATTTTGCGTTCAATTCCATCAAATGGAAATCCATAGAAGATGTCTGATTTTGCACAGTAGGTCAATTCAGCTTTGACAGACATGCCATCCAAGCAAATCATGGCCAACTTTTTTTTCTTCGATTTGATGCATCTAATTTTATCTTTCATTCGAGAAAGAATGGTTGTGTTCAAACCCGGAAGTATGCGGATACTCTTATTGTAGCCATAAACTGTGCTTTTGTGAGGTAGAATAAAGTGTTCCGATCTTCGGACGAATCTGTAGGTTCGTGGTCCACTTAGGTATGTCCCAGAAGCAATTTTTTTGGTTTCTGGGTGATATCGACGAGCTTTTGGGCGGCGCGATGCATTTTTTAAAGTATTGAGAATGATAGGATTTTGTTTGGCTTGTTCTCCGAGTATTTCGTTTTCAGTTTTGGTTTTTTTAAGGATTTTTATTTCTTTGCGCAAGCTAAAGAACAACTTCTTGTATCGCTTGGAAGCAACCAATCGACGTTTGCTGGTCTGGTCTCGGACGAACATTTGTCGTCGAATAGATTTCAAGTTTTGTTTAAGGGATTTTATTGTTGATTCCCTTGCTTTAAGTCTTTGGTTTAGCGAATTATCGGATGACATAAAAATCGATCTTTTTTCATCCGGACTGTTGCTTATCTGCTGGAACAGTGGTTCTTTATCTTCAGCACCAGTATGGTCATTAGGTTCGACCTTTATGACATCCTGGGGTTTATCCTGCACAGTTATGTCGGCCTTTTCCGATTTACAATCATCAAAGTTCCGTTCTTTTTCGGAAGGAACTCGAGATTGCGATGAATGGAACCATCGGGTGAAATCATCATCTCCGTCAATGAACTCAATAGTTGTTTCATCTTTCTCTACTTTGTAGTCGGGAGCACCGGGGACATTATCCGGAAGTTCTTCGGAATGGTTTACGAAACCGATTTTTGTGCGTGAAGACGGAATGGCACCAGCTACCAGTCTGTGGATGTAAAAATAAAAACTTCAATAATGTTATTTTTTTTATATAAACTTTGCTCAGCCGTGTATCTCACCCTTTATTTTTATTTGTCGAATCCCGGAAAGATGTCAATGAAAAATGATCTGAGCAACGTTTTTTCTTCAAAAAAGCCTTATATCCCTCGCTTTTGAAAGCGTCTGTAGCCTCTGGAGAATTGCATGACTCCACCCAAAGTGATCATCTGATAATTTTGTAAATTTAGCATAATTATGTTAAACCATATTAAAAAATACTCTGTACTTACAGGGCCTCGTTTTTAGGAAAACTGTAAAAGGAACAATTTCCTTGTTTCCATGGACTACCTTGATGATTTCCACAAAAATAGTTTTCGCACTTTCGACCCATTTGCGACAATTTGCAACGCACGAATTTATTTCGTAAAGTATACTGAATCAAAACAAAAACAATAACAACATTTTGAACATCTGCTCTATTAGATCAGTGGCGCCATCTGACTGCTAATTGCCACTTGCTAACACAATGGACGCCATGTTTTTTTACACATCTTGGCAAGTCTGGCATGAACGTCTGTCTGCGCTGCTTGTTCGAGACTTACGTGCCCTCAGCGTTACTTCTTGCTTCCTCGCCATGCGGTGTACGTGGCCACGTCGTTAGATCGTGTGTCGGGAAAAATTCAACTCCCACTGTCCAGCAGTGCTTTAATGGATGGAAAATGTCAGCAGCTAGCATTAATATTGTTCTTATTCTAAACACTTAGTGTACACATTTTTGGCCAGGGGGTTGAAAACTGATTGCTCTGTTGGGATCCAGTGACCCCAATGCTTTGTCACTCACGTTCATTCCCAAGTCACTTTCATGTACAACAAACCCCGAATAAATACAATACTAACATCAATTGGATATTGGTATTATGTTTACATTTCCTTGATTGCAGGTTCTGTTTTGATAATGGCGCGTATTATTTACATGGCAGTAGTATAAATTTATTATTCATTTATAATTGTTAATATCTTACAACTACCCCTCTTAGGTAGGTAGAATCTATCGGAATATCTCTTCTTCGCAAACACGTTCTCCAACGTTTCCTTAATCGACTTCGGAGTGAACTTGCCCATACCATACTCCAGTTACGAATCTGCGATCTCCACCAGCAACGACTTGCAACGTGCTGCTTAGCAGCATTCACAGTTTCTAGTTCGATCAAGCGGCACGTACCGTTTTCTCGTGATTGCATCTCCGGCTCGGGGATTATCGCCTGCGATAGATCATCTGGTGGCTAGCCAAAAGAAAGCGCTGCAAGGATTTGCTATCTTTCCCGCTCGACCTCGGCAATGGTTTGCTCCTGATACCATACCGCATCCGCGCAGCTCCAAGCGGCTGAGCCATATATTGCTGATAAATGGTGAATTACTTTCTTGAATTACCCCTCCTGTAAAAACCAATTTATTGGTTTCTCTACTTCTAATATCTGATTGTTGAATAAATGACGGGGTGAAAAAATTAAAGGCTTGGTATTCAATGCTATATAAATGGCTTGGTATTACTGGTCAAATTCCATCTTTATATAAAAAGATTTGGTTTCTGAAATATGTTTAAAAGAAATACTTTAATCACCTATGCCTAGTTCATCTTCATCAGTATCCAAAAAAATTCCCTAGGTTACTTCCATGTTATAAATATCTGGCTTGAGCTCGTCATGTTCATCAATCACATTCAAAAGTTTCGAAAGTTTCTACATTCTCCATTTTGAAAGCCGTCATATTAAGCTAACAAAATATTACCTCTAATTAAATCTGATCTAAATATGCATATTTATATCACAGTGAAATCAGATGGAGCTTTAAACTGCAACTTCTGAATCACGCGCTTGCCCGGTTTATTACTCTTTGTGAGATTGTTGCCTCTTTCAAACATGAGAAGTTCTTTGGAGTTTCACTGATCAAACAAATGGAATTCTCATGATTTCATGCATTTCAATTTGAGAAATTTTGAACCGGTTTGTGAATTATGTGAGAAAATAATATTTGATAATTTTGAGCTTTAATAAAATTGCATTTTTCTTATTTTACTTTTGAGACGAGTAGGGTAACGGGATGTAATGTTAGCCTAGCTCCTTCATTCGGCCTATGTACCAAATATATTTATAATTCAGCCATAATCAACAAAATCATGTTGCTATCGGGATTACCGATTATTTCCAAAGCAATTGAGACATTATTAATCAATTAATACTTATTCACATCCGTGAAATGTTCGATTTCCTTAACTTTTTAAATACCTTGACTTCGCTGGTTAAGCTGAACAGATTATCTGCATGATCTTTGAATGATCTGAATTTGGCTAAATTGAACCGATTAACCGAGTAATGCAGCCTAGATGTACAAAAAATAGTCACACGTTATTAACTGTTCACATCAATAAAAAAACAATAATTTTACAAGAAAACCTTAGACCCAATGTGAGGGACATATTTTTTTCTGTGTACCCAACTATGGCCTGTTGGTTTAATAACGTGTTTAATAAGCATGTCGAAGCGCCTGCAGGAGGTCCTGAAGGCCAAAGGAGGACACATCAATTATTGAAATGCTTTTATTTTACTTTAATTTATGTTTTCTGTAGCCTAAACGAAGTGGACACTTTATTTTGTCACTGTTTTTTTTTTTCAACACAAATTGATTTTTTTTTCTTTAAGTAAAACTTCTTTTTTTTTCAGTATTCCATAAGTGAAACTTAAAAAGAATAAAAAAAATAAGATAATAAAATAAATACAGTGTGTTTACTTTAATTTGAACCAAGTAAATGAGAGAAATTGAACAAACGAAGAGGTGGGCACTTTATTTTGCCTATCAGTGTAGTAAAAATGATATTATCGGTAAATTTTTCAATGTTAATGTATGAGTTTGCGTTAACATATTTTTCAAGTGACTCAACCAAAAGAACAAAATCTGTGTAGAGTAAATTATAATGTTTTCGTTATCGAATTGTTGGTAAATCATATGTGAAAATCACTGAAATGTTTCAAAGTAATTTTAGTTCAGTTAGTTTGTGAAATTATGTGTTGGATAGATTGAATACAGCTGGCAATGCCTTTAATCAGAAATTCAGGAAAAAAAAAACCATACGAAGACTGCATTTAATAGTAAATCTCTCGAATGGGACGAAGTTGCATCCATGAATAGGCCCAATGTGGTGTCTATGGACAGACATTACATCCATATCCCTCGAATGTTTCTGACTAACTAAAATGAATTGTGTAACTTTTTGTGATACATACTACCATGACTTATGATAAAAAATTTAATCGATCGTTGCATATTAGGCTGAGTTAAGGGAAACATACCCTATTTGGGTATTTTTCAATTTGAATGGAGAATAAATAAATATACATTGACCTATTTTGTTAATCGATAAAAAAGAGAAAAAAATTTTTCTGACCGGAGAAGGGATCTGGAGAATAGCGGGGAAAAGGGGGGGTTTGTCAGGGGGAGGGGAAGGTGGGGTGGGTTTTTTGGGGGTAAATACACTGAAAGTTAATTTTAGTTTATATTACGAAATAAAAGGTAGAACTAACGAATCTGTTCGTTGTTTTCAGCAACGAAACTGATTTGTTCTTTTTATGAAGATACATTCGTAATTAATGGCACACGCGTAACTATCAAAAGCACGAAGCATTTGTTGACACAGAAACAACATTCATGCATTGTACGAAAACAATACAAAGAGCTACGAATATTTTGTTACCAATTTAAAACAAAAGTCTCTCTGATGATTGCCTGAACGACTGAGAGATCTACTTTATCGACTCAAAATTTAATTGACAAAAAAGCGCAACCACGTGGAGTTGTCCAGCGTCTTTTTTAATGTTTCTGACATGGGATTCGATCCTGTATTTTTGGAATCAGCTGATACTGCATCCTCGGTTGATCTCATTATGCCATGGCGACTCGTGAGGTGATAATTGAATAATGAGTATGAAGTTATAACTCTCGACAGCGCTTCAATTTGTATTTTGGGATAAATAAATTATTCCCGCCCATCCCAGCAGCAACATCAGCGAAGCAGTGATTGGCTGGTCTTCACGAAATCTATTTCGTGCATTATACAAAAAGGTGTAATGATAGCATTTCACTAGATAAAAAGCAATATAAATGTTTCATACAACATACGAGACATTTGTTCTACACGGTGTTCAATAAGTTCGAATACAAGTTTTCATCATTGCGGAGGGCATGCGCCATGTATTTTTTCGTGGTGGTGGTGGGGGTTAGCTTTATTTTTATTCTACCGCGAATGTGCGGGGGTGGGGTTTTGTGTTTGTTTGTGTTTGTGTGTTTCGCGTGGGCGGGGTACGGGGCTTGGGTATTTAATTTTTTGTTTTTTGGGGAGGGCGCGCGACATAGATATAGGCGGGGGTGGCGAAGGGGCGGGGGGGAGAGCGTCTTCGTGACCACCCGCCGATGAGGAGAGGCGGCGACCTCTCCAGTGCGGGGCCGGGCGAGCGCGTGGGCGGGGGGCGCGACGAGGCGGCGAGGCGTCATGGGGGTGGAGGGGAGACAACGCGAAACAAACACTCCGCAAAGCGGAAGCAGGGCTCGAATCTCCATTTTGACAGCGCACACACTCATACCAAACACCCCGGGTTTCAGGCCTTACAAATATAAAAAACGTAAGGTCCATGGGGTTTCGGAGGGTACCAGGGGTTGGATCGAGCTAAGAGGATCCTCTCTCGGCACGCTGGTCAGGAGTTTGTTTTTTCGGACGAGAAACTGTTCGTGCTGCAGCAGCCGCACAATGTGCAAAATGACCGGGTGTGGGCGCCATCGAGGGACAGCATTCCTGAATCCAATATAAACATCCCTCGGTTCCAAAGTGCCGCGTCGGTGATGGTTTGGGGGGCAGTATGCAAACGTGGTAAGCTACCCTTGGTGTTTATTGAAAAAAACGTCAAAATCAACGCGGCGTACTACAAAACTGAGGTTTTGGAAAAGGTTGTTGCCCCCAGTCTCCGAAGCCTCTACGGCGATGAGCACTACGTGTTCCAGCAGGACGGTGCACCAGCCCATACGGCAAATGTGGTTCAAGCCTGGTGTCGGGACAATTTAACCGACTTTCTGGACAAAACTTTGTGGCCTCCCAGCTCCCCGGACTTGAATCCTCTCGACTTTTTTGTTTGGTCCTATATGATGGCGAAGCTGAACGAATACAAGGTCAGCACTTTGGATCATTTCAAGACGGTAATTCTCAAAATCTGGGACGAAATGCCCATGCAGTCCGTGCGTGCCGCCTGCGACGCGTTCGAGAAACGTTTGAAGCTCGTTAAGGAGTACAAAGGGGGGGTCATTCCAAGAGAAATGTTGTAAACGTTCCTTGTAAACATAGCTTTCAATAACATAAATCCAAAAAATAAAAAAACATGTTTTCATTTTTTTAACAAATTTTGAAAGTGTATCCGAACTTATTGAACACCGTGTATGTACAAAATCCATGATTACGAAGCAAGTTAAAGCTAATTTACGAAAATAAATTTTCAGTGTAGACTTTTGAATGATTGAAAATGTTCGTGTAAGGGGGGCAATGCATTTGCAAACCATGATTCTGTCACTGAAATTTAACCATTTCATTGTTCGGCTGTGTTCTTGCAATCTTAGATCTAATGCGTTTGTAAATACTTTTTTAGATTCTTATTTCCTTTCTCTGCAATACATTTATGCTAATAGAAAATTTTCGGCCAAAAGGCCCTTCGGGCCAAAGGCCAATCGGGCCAAAAACCCATCGGGCCAAACGCCGTGTGCCCAAAGTATTTTTGGCCAAAAAGGGGTTCATCCGAACTAATGCCTGGTAGGGAGGAGACAGCTGATTACGATAAGTACGATAAAAAATGATGTTACTGCAAAAGTAATTATAGTATGGGGGTATGACTAAAATATTAACCTGCACTTAGTAATTCAGAAAAAGCACCGAAAAATGAAAAAAGTGCCACTAAATTATTAAGGCCTGTGCCAACAAATAATGTGTGATCAGCATTAAAAATTTAGGAATGAGCAATAATAGATGAGAATTGATCTTTATATAATCTAATTGTGACCGGTAAATCTGTCAAATAAAGCAACAGCTATTAGTATATGTGCAAATAAATATGGCTTGATTTCCGCCAAATGATGTTATTTGAGCACTAAACTACTCGCATATGTCTTGGATTTTTATTTGATTTTCTCATAAAAATAGTAAAATGAGCAATAAATAACTGAATAACCACAATAAATAAAACTCAAATGTCCTAGGTAGTAGATACAGTTACCCATTTTTAAATTCAAAAATAATTTGATATCGTGAAAACTTTCCCATGAAATATTCAAAAACACCATTTGAAAACTGAATGGGTTCCAGAGAGCAGAAAATAAATGCAGGCAAAACATTGGGAATGAGCCATAAAAAGTTGTGATGTGTTTTAGGACAAATTAAAAAATTTCATATGGAAGAGGTAAAATGTGCAATGAATATTCAATAATGCGCAATAGACAATGATATTTTTGCAAATGGACTAATGCACGTATACATTCCAAATAAGAGTTGTTGAGCTTCTACAATTGATATTTTTATCAAATGATATGTTGAGTTTACCAATAACCATATGACTGTCGCTTGAATGGAAAAAAAAAAAATGAAAAGATGATGGGAATGTGATAAGTATTTTTGTGAATTTATAATATAATGTATTTGATTTTTGTTTTATCGGTAAAGAAGATCATTTAATATGGTCACTAATACGGTTAAAAAATGTATCCATGCAAGAAAAAGAGAAAAATAAAGTGTGAAAATTTGGGAATGTAAAAAAACATTACAATGTCAGGGGAAAAACAAAAAAAAACAGTGAAATTTATAAAAAAGCAAGAAAAAATAGTATGAATATGGTTGGTTTGTAAGTGGGGGAGGGGAATTGTTCGAATTTTTTTTAATACTTGGTAATATCCCAATTGTCAGTCCACCAACAAGTACAGGGTTATGAATCAATCCACCCCATGGGGAAGATCAAAACAAAACATTCCATAGATGATGACACTCGAACGTAATCGGAAAACAGACACCGATGTTGAAAGGAAGGAATTTTTCCTCTTGCATCGATTTTTCCCAGAAAAAACTCGGATTCGAATTCATTCTCTCCTTCTCCATAGTCCGTCGGTCGGTCGTTCGGTCGGTCCGCAAGTGGCATGCCTCGTCTATTTGGTTTCGGTGGTTTATGTGGTTGGTGTTTTCTTTTTTTGCTCATCCTCTCCTACTGAGGGCCACTGAGGTGGTGATGTGGTAAGGAACCCACGATGACACCACCGACCGGTGAGAGCACATAATATGTCTTTCCGCTTCTCCACTTGGCCGGCTTCCTTCTGTTGACTGAGTCAGCGGTAAGCCGGAGAGCATAGTAGTAGCAAAAAGTATTTGCTTTTACTAAGTTAAACGAGCCGTATGGAAGTGAGAGAAGGATGTCGGAAAAGGACCTCCGAGAGCACCACAGTATGTGCGAGTGGGAGTGAGAAAGATTTCGGCTCTGGGTGGGTGGAAGCGTGGGAAGAAAAACTCCGAGTAAGAAGGACGAACGAAGAAAGATAGACTTCCCATAGCAGAGCAGCACAAGGCAAGGCAAACCACTCGACTCGACTCGACGTCGATTGGAGAGTGGAGGGAACCTCGAAGAGCAAAAGCAAACACAGCGCCTTGACTGCGGCTGGTTGGATACACGAAAAGAGGGTGGAGTGTGCCGGTTTTTGGGAATCCCCACCAGAAGCAGGAGCACGTGCCTTGGTAGAAACGAGAGATTTCAATTCATCAGAGGCTAACTTTATTTGCGAAGGTGAAGGTGGGTAATGTTTATTGTGTTGAGAATTTTTAGACTATACTGGCATAGCCATTATGAATTTAACAAAGGCTAAAATTCATCTTAGACATAAATTTGAAGAATATGAACAAAAATTTCATGTGAAATTATATCTCTCAATACCGAAATACTCGCGATTCGACTAAAGACGGAATTTTCATCTCTTTAATTCATTCTAATGTTCTTATGGACGCACTCATGTGTTGTGCAGGGGAATTTTACAATGCTCGGTAATCTACCCTTTTATGAGTATTTTTTCAGTGTCGTGAACATATCTGATTGTTCACCTTTATTGTTTCCTTGCTCCTCTATCTATTAAACTCGGCAGAACCATCCATACATGTTTGAAAGTATTATTTTCTTTAAATGAAAAACTCCTCAAGTTACACAAATCGGAGTACGCTTTGCTCGAGTACGGTTTATTTTTAATGTTACTGTCACATTTTGCTTCACACTAAACTTGGGGTTGAAATATTCCTTTACAGTTCTTGAATATGATTCATTATTTAACTGTCGAATTAAGCCTATCAGTGCCTTCTCAAGGTAAAGGGTGGATTCGATAAAAATGGCACACACATATTTACATACCAAAACTAAAGGGTGTGCACAATTAAATTGCATCACTTTAAACTCGTCCTCAAAAACAAGTCTCTCTACCGATTGTCATGAAATATTCAGGGAATAAAATGCAATGTATAATCTTGGTTTAGGCATTTTTATTTCACTGTACTTCTTTACCAAATCCACAAGCCTGAACATTCTTCTAAATACCACGCATAAGATTTTGTACAACGCTTGAACCGACATTTTTTTCCGCTTCCAACCATGACTTCTACATTTCCTGTTCTGGAGTGACAACTTTAAGATGCTTACGAAGTTCGTGCTTCATTATAGCCCATATTTTTCAATTGGCCGCGACTCTGGAGAGTTTGGGGGATTAAGATCCTTCGGCACGAAATTGACACCATTCGTCTTGTACCACTCCAGAATATCCTTGGAGTAGTGACAAGAGACTAGGTCCGGCCACAAAATTGTAGGAACGTTGTGTGTTTTGAGAAACGGAAGCAGTCGTTTTTTCAGGCATTCATTCATGTATAATTGACCATTTACAGTTGAAGTTGTCACGAAAGGCTTGCTCCGTTTACCACACGAACAAAACCCCTGAATTTCTTGGGGAACTTTGACACTTGCTGTTTCCTGAGAGACTCTGGAACATCGAACTTGTCTTTCGCAGTCACATACTGGTTGCCAGGAATTTGTATAAAGTCCGCATTTACGTGTGTTTCATCGTCCATGATGCAGCAGTGTGGTTTCGTCAACATTTGTGTGTACAGCTTACGCGAACGTGTTTTAGCTATCCTATTCTGTTTTTCATTGCGGTTTGGAGCTTTCTGAACTTTGAATGAATGGAGCCCGGCTCGTTTCTTGGCTTTCTGCACTAAACTTTTGGTCAAGTACAGCTTTTTCGCGACATCCCGAACGGAACAGTTGGGTTTGCGTTAAAAAGGCAGCAACCACTCGCTTGTGATCCTTCACACAGTACGGAACACTTTTTCTACCACTCACCTTCTTCCGATCGACAGTTAAACGTTCCCTGAAACGTTTTTTGACACGAGACACTGTAGACTGGTGAATTTGCAACATCTTTCCGATGGCTCGGTGCGAAAGAAGTGGGTTGTCGAGGTGCGTGTGCAAAATGTTCTCGCGCACTTGCTGCTCCTTCGACTCCATTTTCGAAACTACGACACATTTCACAATGAAACTCAAGCAGTGTAAACAATACACGCGGAGGTCATTTCACCCAAAATTTCGTTGAAATCAACCCAAAGGCAATTTAACTGTGGACACCCTTTAAACCGGTTACCGGATTATCATGGAAATTTATGGAATGAAAAACTACCAAGGAGTTATGATTTGAATACAAAATTTGTTTCATTCAATCTCATCTCCCATGCCGAATGCCCGCACTTTCCATTTCACTCCACCCATCAAATTTTGTATAATCGAAATTCCCAATGTTTTTTTTTTACCTAAATTTTCGTCAACTCCAACTATGTTTTAATAGTTTTGGGATGTTTGCGAATTTCCGTCTTCATTATTGCCCAGAATTTTTCATTTGGGTGAAGTTCTAGTGAATTTGGTGGGTTCATATTTTTTGGCACAAAATTGACTCCACTCCAACACGATTCAAGCGTATTGGCAGAATGCTAGATCAGGCCAAAACAGAGTTAATCCTTTGCGCTTCCTTATGAAGACACGCTTCTTGGGGCACTCTTCCGTTTAAATCGTACCGTTAATTGTTCAGAAGTGATGAAGGGAGGGCTTATTTCACCACATCCACAAATTGCCTGCCAGATCAGGAACTTGTTTGAAAATTCGATAATTTCATCTTCCGGACATTTTCCGGAACACCGACTGATACCTAGGACTTCTTAACGACATCTCGAGTTGACATATTTGGATGGTTTTTGAAGTTATTGCACCACTTTCCTGGCCATTTTACTGCCCATTGGACCACTTTTAGTCTTAGAAGTTTCTTATCACATGAGACTCAGTTGTAATTGCAATTCCGAGCTTTTTAGCGATCCATTGGAGGGACGCCTCTGGATTTTGATTGTAAGTGCACTATTTTTTTTCTCTGGCTATTTCTTGTTTCGACGACATAAAAGGAACTACTGTATGAATAACTCTGAAACCTGACAGATGTCAACAATGGGTACAAATAAGATTTGCTCAAATTTTCAGGTCTTTTACTCGTACGGTTCAAAAGTTACATAAGATTTTCGGTGTGCCATTTTTATCGAGTACATCCTTTAGTGTGCCTTCTGGAAATGTGGTAGTGCGTTTTGGACGAAAAGCTGTCAAAAAGATTTAAAAAAAAAAATTAGGTTGTGGGAAAACATACAATTTTCACTCCGTCAAAATAACAAAGCGCATCAAAACAAAAACAAAGATTCTAGTACCGAAAAGTGCAATACTGTATTGCAAGGTGCAGTTAGCAAGGTGAACTTCAAACCAAGCGTCTTCAACAGTGAACCAATTTCAAATCGCTTGTTTAATATTGATTGTTAGTTAAAGTGTCAGTTGGGGGCTATCCATATGCCTTGTGGACTTTATTTGACCGATTTCAGACACCCCCGCTCCCCCTGCGTGGAAAATCATTCATATAACTTTTCAATGGAATGTATGGATCGTGGACACTTGCCAACCCACTCCCCTCCCCCAAACTGTCCACGTGGTATATGGATGGCCCCTTGGCAGATGTGAGCAAGGATCACCTTAATCTCCATTTTTTGCGGCAAGCAGAAGAGCAATAGGACTTGGAGACTGAAATTTTTTGCGTGGTGAAACAAACGTGATCTGTTCACGATTTTTGGTCATGAGGAAAGTTTAATTTTGATTGCTTTATTATCTCCGCAATGCTAAGAGGCAACGTTTTGAGATGTTTTATGGGACCATTACCTCGAATTCGTTTTCATAGCTCCAGCTGAAATCTCAGCGATTTACGGTCACAAAATTTTTGGTTCAAAAAGTTTGCTTGAGGGCTATTTTGCATGACTTGGAGAACCGCTGAGTTCCCTGATCACTCCTTTAGTTGAAACAGTTTAAACACAAAATAGAATCGAAGAATTTCTGCTTTCAACATACCATTCAGACTAATAATCTCAATAACTCGCTTTATCTATATTCAGTAAAGAAGGTTGCAATTAACTACCACTTAGCTTTAATGTTGGGGCTCCTCGGAAATACTATTGAGGAACTCAAGTGTAAATTGTGAACACTCAGTTTGCTCCCAAATATATTTATCATTACTTCTAACTTGGATTTGCTTGGTACAACTTCCAACCGCCGCTCAAATTGCAGAGAGAACGTTATTTTTTTCCGGAAATTTTACAATCGAGCTGTTTAATATTTCACGGAATAACCTTCGACTATACAATTTGAAATGTGAATAAAATGAGCTATTCAGCAGATGATCAATACTAACTAAACAAAATAAACAAATACTCATGTTTAAAGAAGAAGAATTTCCGAAAAGAACTCAATGTTGATCATTCGTGACATGCTAGTGTTTATACTCCATTAATATTTGGAAATGTACAAAATATGCACCTTTCACTATTTATAAATATAAAAAGCTGCAAAAGTAGATTTTGATGAAAACCCATAGAAGCGTTACGAAATTTACGAACGATTTCATCTCTAAAGGCCAATATCGACATAAAAAGTAAAGAGGTTACGGAATTTTGTTCAATATTACCAAGCGGAATTTGGAAAATTGATCTGCGCACACTTAGAAAATTTTACAGTATTCGGTAATTTTTTACCGAACTTTCAACAGCTGTACGTTCGGTAATCCAATTTACCGGATTTCGGTGAAATTTTAAAGTATTCCGGTAAATAAATTACCGGAACTTGTCAAATTTTACCGAAATCCGTTAAATAGTATTACCGTTCAGAAATGTCACCTTTACTTACCGAATAATCGAGCGGAATATTTTTCCAAAAGTAAAAGTGACAGCTTCCATTAGTTTGCGTGGAAACCTTACAAATTCCAATTTTATTTTTCCTGCTTTTCAGGTGGATACTGCTGCAGAAATTTCTTTTCGATTCATTACTTTTCCGTTTCAGTAAATGGAATTTAACATGGGTTTGGGGTAGAAAAAGAAATTTCTTTCGAACACGATACCGACTTTGAGGGTAAATATAGCAACAACCATTATTGACAGTTGAGTTACCGTAGAATTATACAATTGCCGGATTGAACAAAGTTGTAGTTTCGAATATTTATTTTATATTATGAAACACAACTGCAAATCTTTTGAGTATAGGTGTATTAATGCATTTTGTAACTAAAAGTTTGTAGAGGTAATTTACAAATGGTTCAATACGGTTTCTGACCTTATTATTCAGAGTTTTATATTTAATATGAAACAATGTTTTTTTAAATGCGTTAGAAACAACACTTAGTTAATGCCTTTTTCACAAAATAATCTAAACATTGTCCATGAATCAAATCATATAAAGATATCATGAAAATGTAAACCATCTATGTAACTGTAAATTTTCAGAAATAAATGGTTAAAAGTGTTAAGAGAAGGATCAGTGGCCAAACGGTAACCGTTTCCACTTACTGGGCAGAAAATTATGGTTTTGAATACAAGCATCTTACGTAGCTTAGTTTTAAAAAAACTTCTAATTTCAATAGATTAACCCAACTTCTTCAGAATACATCAAAACAAGATTTCGGTGAATTGCAGCGATTTATCGTGAAACCACAGACAAATAAATGTAACACTCATAAACCTAGCAGGGTACAATAACGAACTAATATCAAATAAGTAACAAGTTTTGTAATCTCAGAAATCATTTTGAACTCACCTGTTATTGTGTAACTAATTTATTTATCAACATTGACTTATTTTGTTATCATATGTTAACATTTTTTTTAGTGAGGCCCTCCGCTCACCCGGAGTGACCCTCCTCTCTACCATAAACTACAAAAAAAAAAAAATTAATAATGGTTGACAATATTTAGATCTGAATGAGCAAAGGGACTAAACCACATAACAAAACAATTCGCGTGCTTCTAGTGGGTTTAAAACCCTTTGAAAGAAGCGCAACTCACTTAAATTCAACAATACCAAAATATGTATATTTGTATAAGAATTATTTGACCGAAAAAAAATTCATTACATTTAATGACGGTTGAGAACGAAAAAAACCTTATGAGAATAAAATTAAAAAACAATAAAAATATAAATACATCAAATTAACAATTGAACAATTCCCTCCAGCAAGAAGTGTTTTATCTTTGTTTTGTTATTTGTTGAAGATCTCTTGATAGGTTACTATATTTTGTGGGACCTATAAATGAAATCCGTTACTGACCAAAAACCGAATGCGCGCAGGATCTCGAAAGATGATTAATTTGCCTGGTATTGTGAATCCGAGGTGACGCATCCATAGCTAGGTTATGTAACCGTGGCGGGTTATGTAGAATATTATGAACCATGAACAAGGTTTGCTCTTCACATAACCCAAGAATTGGTAAGATTTTGTTAGCGAAAACGGTGTACAATCGAGCTGTAGGATATAAGAATGGTAATTTATAAATAATCTTAAGGCATCGATTTTGCAAGATTTGGAGTTTTCTTAATTTTGACTTACTAGCTCTACCCCATGAAACGATTAAATAGTTCAAATGAGAATGGATATGTGCGAAGTAGAAACAAAGCATAGCTTTTCGATGGAGAAAATTAATAACCCGTCTTAAAATTTCACACATGGAAGAAACTTTACCTGCATATTACCGTACTTTTTTTTTTAATCTTTATTTTACGTCGGCCTATTTCCTCACATGGTGACAATCACCGACGCCAGGAAGACGACTCCACCACCTGGACCCTACCTAACGACTCATGAATATGAACCGGGACCAACGGCTTTACTTCCCTTCCGAAGGAAGACGTGACCAGATTATTTCGCCTCAGAAAAACCACCGACGTCGACTGGGATTGAACCCAGACCCTACTGGGGTGCCAAGTAGCAGTCACGCTTACCACTACACCACCGACGCCGGCAAATTATTACCGTACTTGGCGGTGATTAATTTTACAAAAACTAGCAAAAGCAGGAATTTCTGACATATGGCTGAATTCTGCAAACTTTTCCTGGAATGCAGATATTTTCAAGTTCGGTATGAAGACCAACTATCTGACACAAAAACAAAAGAGAACGGAGTCCCAAAAGGGTCCGTGCTTGCAGTCACCTTCACAGCATCAAAAACTTTCTTCCCATAGATACTTTCCTAAAAATGTACGCGGACGACATCACCATCGCAGTCATCTCCAAATCATCAAAATGGACCCGGTCAAAAATACAAAAAAATCTAGAAAGCATACAAAAATGGAGTGATGCTACTGGCTTCCAAATCTCTACATCAAAATAGGGAATTATGCACATAGGAAAAAGAACTGCAGAACCAATCTCCCCCAGTACTAAATCATGAAGAAATCGCGCTCACCACCAATCAAAAACTCTTAGAAGTATGGATTGATCGCAACATTAATTACAACTACCATATCAAAATGACACGAGACGAAGTCAAAAAACGACTTGGCATCATGAATTGCCTGAGCAAAACTAGTTTCGGAGCGACAGGAAAAGCCTACGTCACATCCTGCAGATGATCATACTTCCAAAACTACTATATGGATCCCCCGAATTAACATGTGCAGACAGCAAAAATGTCCACAAAATAGAATCACTTTACCATCAAAAGGTACGATTCACTACAGGAGCAATCTCTTAAATGCATTTACTTGGGAAGATCAAATATATCAAGTGAACACTGGTTTCCCGGACAAACTCCCCCCGAAAGCAAAGCAAATCAAATTCAAGGAGCTGTGAAACACACGCTACCCACACCACCGGTGCCACTTGTACACCGATGGCTCCAAAACACAGGACGGAGTAGGCATAAACACAATTATTTCCCTTCCATCGCACTTATCAATCTTCAAAGCTGAAGCATACGCCATCATCAAAGCATTGGAATACCGCCCTATAGGACTAAATGTTATATTCAGTGATTCCAGCACATAAGGAGTGTATCGAAAATTAGCTATCCACAAACTTTCTTTCAAATTATGTTGAAAACCGATATTTTATTCATACAAAAAATTGATCCTTTATTGTACGAGGTTAAACTTGAACATAATGAAGACCGGATGAAATTTATGTTATTCCTTCACGAATTTTCGAACTTTGGATCGAATGCTCTTCATCAAGTTCCGAACAAGTGTTGCATCGCATTTTTTGGACGCTTTTTTTGAATTTTTTTGAACTCCTGCATGTTCCCAGCTGCCTTACCAGTCTTATTGAAGACCCTCTTCACGATTGCCCAGTAACGTTCGATGGGTCGAAGCTGAGGGCAATTTGGTGGATTGGTATTTTTGTCAACGAAATCTATACCCTTTTCCGCAAGCCAATTGAGAGTGGTTTTGGCATAGTGAGCCGACGCTAAATCCGGTCAAAACAGTGGAGGTGTACTATGCTTCTTATATGAAGGCAACAATCTCTTCTGGAGACACTCAGATCGATAGATTTCCGCATTTATAGTTCCGGTAGTGTAAAAAATGGTTGACTTCAAACCACAGGAACATATTGCTTGCCATACCAGTACCTTTCGACCGAATTTCTCTACTTGAATCGTCCTGTCCGCATCGCTCACATCCTCCACAACGACGGCAGTAAAGTATTGTGGACCTGGAAGGGTTTTTGAGTCCTCCTTTACATAGGTCTCATCGTCCATCAAAACGCATGCATCCGGACGCTGCAAAAGACGCGAATACAATTTCCGGGCCCTTGTTGCTGCTCGCTTCTTCTGTTCTGCACTTTGTTTCGAGATTGTCTGCTGCTTATAGGTCTTCAGGTGGTTTCGCCTCTTGATACGCTGGATCATTCCGACACTCGTTCCTGCTTTTTTGGCCAAATCACGTATTGACATTGATTTGTTCTTCATGATTAGAGATACCACTTTCTGCTCCAGTTTCGGGTTGGAAGAACCGGGTTTTCTGCTTCTTCCTGGTAGCTCATCCAAAGAATAGTGTTCCCCAAACTTATTAATGATGGTTTTAACACTCGCATGATGAATTCCAAACCGCTTCGCCAATTTTCGCATTGTAATACCCTTCTCACTTAGCCATGTGTCCAGAACCTTAATTTTCACTTCCTTTTCAATACGCGACATTTTGAAAACGCAGAATTTGAACCGCACAAACAAGTAAACAAAAGAAAGCTGACAATCAAACGCACAGCATGCAGTGTTCAGAGCATAAAAAAACATCACAAATACATGCGTACAACGCAAATGTATGAGAATAGCTTATATTCGATACACTCCTTATTAACTTAACCTGCAACGAAAAAGCGGATCAATTAGCAAAAGCAGGTTCGTCTATAAGAAACCCAATTGAAATCAAAACTCCTTTCGAGGACTTCAGAGGACTAGTTAATTCTCGGATAATATCTACCTGGTGCGATACATGGAACTGCAGCACTAGTAAATTGTGACGAATCAAAAACACGCCTTTTGAATGGCCCAAACTTTCCCCCCACAACTCCTCAACCGCGTTATGACAAGGTTAAGAATCGGACATACCAGACTAACACATGGTCATCTCGCAAGAAAGGAAGATCCAGCCAAGTGCCCCTCCTGCGGAACAAGAATCACCGTAGATCATATAATGATAGACTGCCGACTGTATGACAAGGAAAGGAAAAAACATCAACTGAGCACTTCGCTACAAGACATGCTAGGCGACGACATCAACACCTTGCAAAAAACCATTGACTTCTTAATTGAAACAAAACTGCAAATGCTTATTTAATCCGTTCCACCCCAAGCAACTTGATGCAAGGTAGCACTTTATCGATGAGTACGACGCCACATATTCAAAACTGCCAAATTAAGCGTCAGCAGCTTGATCAAATATAAACCAGCGAATTATACAATCAATCATCAGTAAACTCAACCACACCAAACTACAAAATGGGTAACGACGATTCGAAGCAAGCCAAGCAGAACGGAGACCAGGACGTCACAATAATCCAACCCCAAGAGGTACACACCGGTATACTGACAGATCACGATATGAAGCTGAATATCATCGCCATCATGGTTGGGATGCAACTCTGCATCACCATAATAAAAACGACAGCTGCTGACATCAACCCAGTATAAATCAGGACGAAACGCAACACTCCAACTCAAGGATCCAACAAATCATATAAATCAAATACAAATAGACATAGGTACACACCAAATTAAATTAATACAAAAACGGTAACTTTTTATCGAGACCCGAATGGCCAATATTAACCATAACTTTTATTTTGACAACCTTCGAAACATTACGCCACATTCCAAACTGTGAAAGAATATTAATGCAATCCTAGATAAATCTACTAATAAATCCGAATTCTCATTGACCATTGATTGTATTGCTACTACTGACACTAAATCTATTTTTGAAGCGTTCAATGAGTACTTTTCAACAGTTGGTTTAAAATTGGCTGCCAAAATAAATGCTGATACAATTTGTCGGCTTGTTTTTTAGCTGCATCTAATTTTTTTTTGAAACATGTTTGGATCGTTGCGCTAATTGTGCATTATCTGGATATCTTGATTGCTCTTAATTTTCATCAGTGTCCATAGCTTAAAGTTCATCCAAGGGCAGTGTGTATTTTTGATTCGAACTTTTTTAGTAACAGTTTTAATACATTCTTTGAGAATAGAGTTGTACTTCAAAATTATATTTTCCAAACATTCATTTTCATTACGAACTGGTCCAATGCCTTCCAAGTACCTTTTGAGCTCAGTTTCATGTTTCTCCATTTCATTAGATCCAACATTCAGTTTAAATTCTGTTAAAATTGGGGAATGATCACTTAAATCACTAAAAATAGTATGATTGCAAAGACGACAAACATCAGCCATTTTACATGGGATATGATCAAGGATATTTGAACTCACAGACCTGGTAACAAGTGTGTTATAACTTATAAAACCATAGGATTGCAATAGATGCTTATATTTTAGGACTACATTATTATTGGCTAAGTTCATCGGAACATTGATGTCACCTAATATCAAACATGGACAATTAATATTGCTTCTGATCAATCAACCTTCTAGCAGGTCATGGAACAAATTAAAATCATATGAAAATGTACGATACAAACCGTGAACGTCGTATAAACCACCATTTAAAATCAACTCAACATAAATGTCATGAAAGCCGTCACTAGAATCATTTCCAAGAATGTCGTACTCAATTGTATTTCTAATATACATTACTAAGCCCCCCGATGAATTATTCCTGCACGAAGAAATACTTTGAATCCATCTGCTATAGTGAACAATTTCCTTCTTTAATCCATGTTTCTCCAACAATTATCGAACGAGGTTAAGGGTTTTTGGTCATTTGTTCGGTCGAAACGCAAAAATAATGGATTACCTTCGACTATGTATCTCGATGATCGTTCTTCTAGCACCAATGCCATCAAGTGTGAACTATTTGCTGATCACTTTAAGAGTGCTTTCTCGAACATGCCGATTTCTTCCACGAATCTATATGCAGCTCTCCGTGAAACCCTATTCGACAGGTTTGAATTTGGAATTTTTCAAATCAATGAGGAGCACGTTAAAACACTTCATTGCAACAAATGATATTCCCAACCACGTGGAAGACTTCGGACATGGCCCCCGTTCACAAAAAGGGCGACAATTGTAACATTGCTAATTGTCGTGGAATAACATCGTTGAGGGCTTGCTCAATACTCTTTGAAATCATTGTCAATCAAGCGCTTTTCATTGCTTCCAGGAACTGTGGATTCCACCCGAACAGACGACAAATCCCTTGCAATTCACCTCTTTGTGCATTCGATCGATGGACGCTGGCATGCAAGTAGATGCTTTATACACAGATTTCAAAGCTGCACTTGACCGAGTGAGCCACGATCTTCTGCTTCAAAAACTCAAAAAACTCGGATTATCTACAGCCTTTGTGGGCTGGTTCAAATCATACTTGTCTGGGCGGTCTATGAGAGTTATGATAGGCTCATCGCTTTCAGCTTATTTACTATATCATCTGGTGTTCCACAAGGGAGTAACCGCACGCCCCCCCCCCCCCCCACCCTGCTGTTTTCGCAGTTTATTAATGATGCGGCATTCGTTTTACCGTCTGGAACTCGTATTTTCTACGCCGATGATTTGAATATCTTCAAGGTGATCACGTGTATCAAGAACTGTGCCTACCGGCAGAAACTGTTGTATTTACTTGCAGATTGGAGTAAACGGAACCTCCTGGAGCTGTGTGTAACGAAGTGCAACACTATTTCGTTTACTAGAAAACATCAACCGATCATTTTTCACTACCGTCTTAATGGGCATGAAAAGGTTAGAGACCTTGGTGTGATTTTGGACACCCAGCTTAACTTCCGAATTCATATTGACGACGTGATTTCGAAAGCGAACAGACAGCTCGATTTCACATTGAAGCTTACCGATGGTTTTACTGATCCTCTGTGTTTGAAATCACTGTACTGTGCTCTGGTGCGCTCGATTCTGGAATCTGCTGTATTAGTTTGGTGTCCGTTCAACATTATGTGGGTTGACCTATTGAATCGATCCAAAGAAAGTTTGTGCGCCTAGGTCTTCGTCATCTACCATGGCGTGATCGTCTTAACCTGCCGCCATACGAACATTGCTGTATGCTATTAGATTTTGAAACCCTGGATCAAAGAGGGACTGACATGCAAGTGGTCACTATACAATACTAGATACAGCCAATTCGCCCCAATACGCTTCATGGCATCTCGCTTCAACGATGTTTCAAATCATTTCGATTTTCACGTCCCTGCTGCCGTTATGCAACGTTATGGACCTATTTCAAAATATTAAAAACTGATTTGAGTTCCATTTGAGTTTCCTGTATTTCTTGAGTCCAATTCGCTCTTTTGCACGCATCACGTTAGACGTCGATCGTCTCTATTTATAGGCATCACTGATCTTCTTGTCAATAGCAGGAATCACAGGACCGGATTTCCGACCACTCTTCGGTACATCTTCAAAAGTACATTGTTCTCCATATTTTCAAACTGCAGTTCGTACCACTCCGACCGTTTTTCTTTAATATATTCCACTTTCAGTGTACCATTTGTGCACGATACTTTTTCTCAACTCCGGAGTAAGACCACGCCTTTTGAAAGTCAATCAGAAACTAAGCTTTTTGACGTAGGACTTACGTCTCTCATTTCTATTCCTGCATAGAGGCGCCGTTCTAATTTTTTTTTTGAAATCGATAGCGCTACGCGGGTTTGGAGATTTTGAACGACAATATCTCCTTTCTGGCCCACAGATTTTTATGATACGTATTTCATTCGAAAGGTAGAACATCAAAGCTGAATCCCTGATGCTAACTCAATTCTTTACATTTGTTTTAACTAGTTAAAAGTACTTGAAAGGAAAATATCTAAACGCACAAAGCTATTGGTCGAAAATGACATCATGTTTGCGCCTTGCTCTGATTGGTTCATACTGCCACAATTACCGTGCCAGCGATTATCAAACATGTGGCGACGACCGACCAATCATTAGTTCTTGCTGTGCATCCGTATGCGACAGAGGTGTTCGCTGAGCACGTTGGTAAGAGTCACCGCCCGTGAAAACAAGAAGACCAGAATCATCCCACCTCACCTGCAGCTGGCCATCCGCAACGACGAGGAGCTGAAAAAAACTTTTCTGAGTTGAAAGTCCCGATATATTTACTTTTTAAATGACACCCAAGTTGCTGGGATTCAATTCAAATCATTTTCTGGCCATCTCTGACCTAATGGGAACCTGCTTCGGAGTGAAGGTTCCAGGTTCAAGCCACCTGATTGCCATATGGCAACCACACACATTCCTGTGTATTTATTCTACGATATTAAGTACCATTACTGCTGATTTTCTATTGAAATCGCTTATAATTATCCCATTTTCAGTACATGGTTTCATGTTTGACAAAATTGGATGTTTCTCTTAAAGGTCTTAAAGGACACACAACGCTCAAACAACCAGAGTTGTAATCAGACACTTTTTACACGGACTTGTTGGCTTATGACCATAAATTATTTCTTTGGCTATCGCCCCCGATTTCTAACGAAAGGCAGCAATCGTTTCTGCAGGCACTCCTTCTGGTTAATTTTCTTGTTGATTGTGCCGGTGGTGATGAAAGATTTACTTTTCTGCCACACGAGCAAAATGCTTTCCAAACAAGGTGTTTTACATGAAATTTTGAAAGTGTTTTTGTCCTTAAACACTCAGGTGTTGAAATTTTGGCCATTACAGTACAGAAATCCAGTCTTGGAAGTTGTTTAAGATCTTTCAAGGCGTAAGTTTCATCGCCCATAATGACAACACACACATTTCGTCAAATAATCGCAATACAGTTTTCGAGCACGTGGTTTTGCTGTCAAATTATGTTTATCATTGTGGTAAGGAGATTTTTTGACTTTGAACGACTTCTATCCGGAACGTAGGTTTGAATTTTTGGACGAAATCTGAGGACATTCGAATTAACAAACCACAGTTCGAATAGAGAGGTTCGGGTTCCTCTCTAGCATCTTCTACACTCTCCTGTCCATATTGCAATCGGCACACCCAATATTTTTGTCATTTCATGGTTGGTTCGGAATAGCCGGGTTACCCTTTACCGTCGAGCATAGCGACGACCTTGTGGAAGATACGAAGAGTACCGACAATGGTCATGAGTGACAGATGCCAGGTTCAGTTCAGTGGAACCATACGTAGGATGAAGGAAAGAAGAAAGCAAAGAAAAAAACACGATTTTTGCAAGATGCGTTTCAGAGTCTAAAGAGAGTTCATAGAACGTTATTATTAAGTGTATCCCTAAACTAAATAAAAGTGAGTTGTGGCTGCTGATATGGAAAGTTGGTTGCAGTAGTCGTGAAGTACTTAATTATTAACTACATTTGTTTAATCTAGATTTCTATCAACAGTTTGCTAACTACAAGTTGATACCTACAATTTGTTAACCTACATATGATCCAAGGTGCAACTGAAAGTGCTGTCGGTAGTTTTTTTATAAATCATTTATTTGCACAGGCTCAATCGAATCAACTTTACAGAGCCAAGTTTTCATATTTATATACATCAGTTATCTTTAAACTAAAGTTAGAAGGATAGAACCGAATACTCACGGCCGTCTCGAGGTTTGCTGTGGTAGTTGATTATCCCAAATTTGTTAACTAGTAAGTAGCTCATTCTACTATGTTTGTTTGCTTAACAAAATAGTATTTTCAATGCTAAATGTAGCGAAATATTTCAATCTGTCGGTAGAGTGACGGAAAGTAAACATAGAACCGGAAATTAAAATTTTTTGAATTTTTAATTTTATGAAAAAATCAGTGGGGTTGTGTATAACACACGACCGGTTGACGTAGACTACGTTAAGCCGTTTGATTAGTTTTGTTAGTTTCGTAGCGGATCATTACAACGCAGGTACTGTCCTAATGGAACGTTGGGTTAGCATAAGTAAGTTTGTAAGTATGTTAGAATATTCTATGATCTGCTGCTTAGAAAATATTTGGCAGCCGTGGAAAGGGATATTTGATTTGAATATTGGTATGATGAAAGGGCAACGGTTGTGCTGGCTGTAGTGATTGTGTGTATGACCGACCAGCTGGAGACCATTATCCTTGTTGCGTTATAGATTGTTCAGGGTCTGTTTGGGAATTCAAAGTAAATTATCAATGATAGTTTTGAAAGTTATCAGTCACGAAAATTTCCAATTGATTAAAGCAAAGATCTCGAAAATCTATCGAGAAGTGATAAAGCTATTTGGGTTCAAAGTGTTTCAGTTATTTTCAAATTTTCATTTGACCCTTACCCTTGCCGTAAGGTGTAGTCTGATCAAAATAGCGTGGGTGTAGTACTCATAGATCGTTATGCCAGCATAAGATAGTAAGTATGTTAGAAAATTCTGTTGTGCACTCTTTAGAAAGTATTTGGTGGCCCTGAAAAGGGCCGTTTGGTTTCAATGATGATACGGCCACAGTTGTATTTGCTATGATGGTTGAGAGAGCCACTATCCTGTTGGCGTAAAAGATGGTTGAGGATCTGTCAGGGAATATAAATTCAATAATCAATGATATTTTGCTCATTGTTATAACAATAATGGTTGTCATTACTAGGTGTTTAATGGTTGAATATCAAGGTCATTGGATGGTGATTCAAGAAATATGCAAAATATCTCTTGCATTGCAAACGGAGGTCACGAGTGAATGTTAAAGCAACACAAGCTTCATCATGAGTAGGTGTTTGATGACAGTCCGAAGCCAAGCCCGTAGCCAGGGTGTTTAATTTTTTTGTGACGGCAGCCATTTGTAAATTGTGCCCAATGCTCAAGGTATTCAACGAAGAGAAAATTAAAATTGTTTCAGCCACCGCTGTCAGCCAATTGATAAGATTTTAGAAAAAATCAATTTAAACAAACTCTCTCAAAATTAGATTGGTCGTCCTGAAAAGGACGGATTTGAAATAGAATAGTCCGCATTAGAATCGAAACCTTCTCAGTCTTTTCATGAAGCAGGTTATTTCTGCCATGCACGTTGCGCTTTATATGAATGGCTGCCAAGAATATCACACACAAACACATTCAAGCGCCATATTTTGCTCCTCGTGGTGGCGTCTACCGGCTGACAAATCAGCACCGGCTTGGGCAGCCGAATGCTTAGCACCCCACTGCAAATTTAATTGCTGCCTATCCAAGGGCTTGCTAGCATCAGCCTGCAGAGCAAGAACCTGACCACTGATTGGTCGCCAGTGCACCTTCTATGGTACGCGCCATCACTAGCTGCCAAATCCAAATGGCGCCTTGCCGCTCCGCAATACAGGCTTCATGCCATCGGCGTTGCCTCCGGAGTTCATGCCATCGCCAACTGCTGTTTGGCAAGACGAACTGACCAGCTCCTGCACTGCAACACTAAAGAGTAAAGTTGCGAAGGTGTACCACTTTTATATCGTTCAGTGCTGCATATGAGACCTCCCTTGCTTACATTTGAAATCTGTGATAGGAACGTACTGTGCATTTAGTAAAATTAGCCTGCAAAACAAAATTATAAGACATCACCTTTAATTTTCACTATTTTCATAGTTTAGAATTATTTAAGAATAATGTTTGATAATTGTACTGATACTCGGGAAAATTTCCAACCGATTGATATAAGCATCTTGAAAATCTATTGAGCAATTATCGAGTTATAAACGTTTAATTTGTAACAATATTTCGTGACGGTCGGTTATTTTTAGATTTTCAATTGACACCCTACCCTTGCCGTAAGACGTAGTCTACGTCAAAAAAAATCGATGTTTTGAATGTGTACAGGTTATCACGGATACAAACCTTACCTATTTTATTGATGGTAATCCGTAAACAGCTGCATTTATCAGATAAATCATATTTCACAACTAAATTACTTGAAAGCAAAACGCATTTAAGTTGCAGCTAAAATACCATGTTATCATTTGAAAGTGTTCAATGAAGTTTTTTCATGGCAAAATATATTGAATTAGACGATTAACAGCATAGGGGGGAGACAGTTCAAACTCATTTATTGACTAGATGCTATAAAAACAAATTCGGTGTTCTTCAGTACTTTTTGGATATCATATACTTCAGACACCAGCAAACAAACTTTAATTCACAATGGTGACAGTGAACTTTTAACCTCCAAAATCCACCGTCTACGCCCTTAGGCGCCCATCGTGGTCCGGCATGATTTATAGGCATGCTATATTCAACTGCTCGCGTTGTCCGTCGTGGATTTCGGACTTCAAAGTTTTCTCCCAGAACGTGATTCTCTACTTCTTCCAAGAGTGCTGGTCGTGTATTTTTCCCGTTCTCCGCCAAAGCAAAGTTTCACTTTTTATTAGGACCATTCTGGGGGATTCAGAGTCCAGATGCGTCCAAGGCCGTGTTCCTATTATTTTCCGTCTCCAGATGTAAGATGTCTGCCCAGAAGTCGGCACGAGGGGGGACAAATCTTGCGGAAAAGTTTCCATTTTTATTGCCCTAGATGAGTGATATTATTCCCCGTTCCCAAGGCGAGCGAGAGGCCAACGTCGAAAATTACACGCACTTTGGGAATGGGAAAGAAACTTGAACGCAGGGGGAAAGGCTTCGTAAGGTTCCAATAAATGAATCGATTTTGTTTATGGTCTTTTATTATTGGTATCATAATGGGCCGCGTGGCATTTAACGCTTTCGTTGCGATCGATTCTAATGGCAATGACTTGGCAATAAATGGTTCGATTCAAATTTGCTATGATACCAGTGGCGTCTGCTTGGTTTCACGCCTTAATTAATTCTATTACACTTCTTTCAACATTTAACAATTTTGAGTGAAAACCATCCCACTTTTCAAGTTTCATTACGTATTCTTCAAACACTCAAAAGATTCCAGTGCAAGTAGCCAACTTTCCCGGAACAATAAATCTTCCCACTGATTCTTCGGTGGCAAAGCATTGAGAGATGAATTTGGAGCACCCATTTGGACTAACAGCAGCAGCACCTTATTCCCATACACCGAACGACCAGCAGACTCAGACTCGAAACTTCTGGTTTCTCTGGTTCTGGTTGAGTGAAAATTCCACGTGACGTGCAATGAATTATTTACGATTCCATTCCCCAAATTCCCCGCTCTTCCCCTGAAGTGCTCAGTGTTGGGAAAAAGTTTGCCCCAACTTTAGAGGTGCATGCAAAAATGCATCACTTTTCACGTCTTCCTGGAGCGTGCTGCTCTTTGCTTCTGTGGTTTGGCCGAGTAGAACGGTTTTTCCGCTCCAAAAGTTCAAAGTCGTAGACAGACGACGGATGGGATGGACTAGCTAGGTTGGTCGGTGGTGCCAAATTCGGAACGAAGTGATGACTCAAAATCGGTCAGAGGGAAAATTTAGGTACTTTCTTCGAGAAGTGGAAGGCATGATGCTCCAGCCAAAAGCAGCTTATCAATGAAGAAATGGGGAAATCTTTCCTTTTCAAAGGCATCCATCAGAGCAGTGCAAGTGAAATTTTTCTGCACGTGTGAACCGCAGATTGGAAATGCGGTTTGTGATCGATACGGAGAAATAAATCGATTCGGTGGAACGTGCATGGATTTTTCTTCGGTAGTTAGGCGTCGGTTTGGGGATCGATTTACAGATTTTGGATATGATGGTTACATTACTGACTTAAAATAATTGTGCTCTTAACGGCGCTTTGTCACGTTTACATTTAACTAAATAAAGCCTGTCAAAAATGTTATCAGCTTTTTACCCGTGTGACAGAAACGATGAGTACATCTTGTAGAAAACTTTTCCGAAAAAATATGATTACCACCTCTTTTATTTCAAAACCCACATAAGATAGAATCAAGCTAGTATCCGATACAAATAAAAGCCTAACTTGACGCATTGCACCCAGAAAAGAATTCTTCACTAAACTGTTTTAATACCGTCTTCTTCTTACTGGTTTTGATGCTTTTTTCAATGTGCTTTCACTTGCTCTAAAATTACTATTCTAGAAGCACTCCCACAGCACTCCCACTAATTGAAGGCAATCATACTTTTGCATATAAAAACTAATTAACGATGCATAAAAAAAATTAAATCGATTTATAAAAAACGCATTGTTGACCTATAAAACTCTGCTCAATATCCATAATAAAATGGATATGATCCATTAAATTCATGAATGTGATCCATAATTTATATTAAATTTAGCAATAGAATGTCAAAAATGTACCGTCATGTATCTAGGAAATGATTGATAAAATTGTTCGGATTACCCATACACATGTTAAAAATGATCCATAAATGGTTCAATAGCGTCCCTTAAACATGCAAAATTGATCCACAGAATGTAACCTTTCTGAAATGAAATATATGCACATTATTCGTAAATTGTTGAAAATGTTCCATAAATAAATTGTCAATGATCCATAAAACAATGAATAATTAACTATAAACTTAGAGAAATGATCCGTATTAAATCAACTTTGTGCACCTAAACATATGGCTATGATCAATAAATTTGGCCTGCATTTTTGAAATTTGGTCACTATTTTTTCAAATTTTTGATCCATAAGAATTTTGAAATGTTCTCTCCCCTAAGCTTATAAGATTTCAAATCGTGTCCTGAAAAACATCTTGAAATTTGAGTATACATGATAAGAAACTAACACTAAAGGGTGTCTACAGTTAAATTGCATCACTTTAAACTCGACCTCAAAACCAAGTCTCTCAAACGATTGTCATGAAATATTCAGGGAATAAAGTACAATGTCATCTTGGTTTAGATATTTTTATTTCACTGTATTTCTTTACCAAATCCAAAAGCCCGAAATTTCTTCTTAATACCACGCATAAGATTTTGTACAACGCTTGAACCGACATTTTTTTACGCTTTCAACCATGACTTCAACATTTCCTGTTCTGTAGTGACAACATTAGGATGCTTACAAAGTTCGTGCTTCATTATAGCCCAACATTTTTCAATTGTTCGCAACTCTGAAGAGTTTGGGGGATTAAGATCCTTCGGCACGAAATTGACACCATTCGTCTTGTACCACTCGAGAACATCCTTGGAGTAGTGACAAGAGGCTAGGTCCGGCCAAAAAATTGTAAGAACGTTATGTGTTTTGAGAAACGGAAGCAGTCGTTTTTTCAGGCATTCATTCATGTATGCTTGACCATTTACAGTTGAAGTTGCCACGAAAGGCTTGCTCCGTTTACCAAACGAACAAATCCCCTGCCAAATCATGAATTTCTTGGGGAACTTTGACACTTGCTGTTTCCTGAGAGACTCTGGAACATCGAACTTGCCTTTCGCAGTCACATACTGGTTGCCGGGAATTTGTTTAAAGTCCGCTTTTACGTGTGTTTCATCGTCCATGATGCAGCAGTGTGGTTTCGTCAACATTTGTGTGTACAGCTTACGCGCACGTGTTTTAGCTGTCCTATTCTGTTTTTCATTGCGGTTTGGGGCTTTCTGAACTTTGAATGAACGGAGCCCGGCTCGTTTCTTGGCTTTCTGCGCGAAACTTTTGGTCAAGTGCAGCTTTTTCGCGACATCCCGAACGGAACAGTTGGGTTTGCGTTTAAACGCAGCACGTGTGTTTCATCGTCCACTCGCTTGTGATCCTTCACACAGTATTAAACACTTTTTCTACCACTCACCTTCTTCCGATGGACAGTTAAACGTTCTCCGAAACGTTTTATGTCACGAGATACTGTAGACTGGGGAATTTTCAACATCTTTCCGATGGCTCGGTGCGAAAGAAGTGGGTTGTCGAGGTGCGTGTGCAAAATGTTCTTACGCACTTGCTATTCCTTCGACTCCATTTTCGAAACTACATCACATTTCACAATGAAACTCACGCAGTGTAAAAAATAAACGCTGAAGTCATTTCACCCAAAATTTCGTTGAAATCAACTTAAAGGGCGAAATGTTACAGCTTATTGAAAGTGATGCAATTTAACTGTGGACACACTTTGATTAGAATTTTTATTACAAAATTGCGAGTACTATGGAGAAAGCAAACTTTTCGTTCAAAAGTTATTTTCATAGAAAATTTTCTAAATAACAAATTTGCCAAATATTGGTTTTCACAAAAACGTCCAATTTGAATATTTTTATTCAATTCATAAGAGATTGATCTTCTCTTGGCATGATCAAACAGCTGCTCAGTCAGACACACTATATTGTACAATGTGACATGAATAACGGGATGTAATGTAAGCCTATCACCTTCATTCGGCCTATGTACCAAATTTGTCATTAATTTAGCGATAATCAACAAAATCATGTTGTTAGTTTGCATTTAGGAAAATGGACAAAAATTGCTGGGTTTTCATGGGTTTACCTTCACCCGCACTGACAAAACTACCCATGCAACATCAATCAAAGTAACCCATGAGTCAGCAGACAAAATTTGACAGCTCTGTCAGTCGAACTCTTACCGTGATGGCAAAAACAGAGAAGCAAACTCCGTTCAGAAGTGTGTGGGTTCAAAGAACGGCACACCGCTACGTCCAAAATGGACATCTATTAGACAACAATCAGAGCATCGAAAGAAAGTTCGGTTCCGGACGACCCTGGGCGTTAAGCTCCAAAGGCTACTGAAGAGGAAGACCGAGGGAAAAGTGGCTACATCGCTGCGTGCGCTTGGCCGGGAGGTCGGTTCAACCGGCCAAACAGTGAAAAAGTACCTGGCGAACATGAACATACATGTCAGGAAGCGGAAGACGCGTCCACTGGTTTCGGAGCTGCAGTCAATGACGCAGCGGCAGCGGCTGAATAAGATGGTCAACTCGATTGTCCCGGCGAATCGCGACGGGGCGGTGGTGATGGACGACGAGACCTATCTCACCCTGGATGGCAACGAGTGGCAGGGCACTTCGTATTTTATTTCTCCCACGAAGGAAGTGAGCTCCGAGGTGAAGTTCATTTCACACACCAAGTTCCCCAAGAAGGTGCTGCTGTGGCTGACAATCAGCGAGAAGGGGATGTCAAAGCCGCTCTTCTTTCGCTCCGGACTGGCCGTGAACGGGGAAATTTATAATACGAAATGCCTGCCGGAAGTTGCGTCGTTCATCAAGAAATACCATAAGGGCGAAGACGCGGTGTTCTGGCCGGATCTGGCGTCGGCCCACTACTCGAAGCGATCGTTGGAGGAGATGGAGCGGCTGAATTTCGATGTGGTACCCAAGTCGGCGAACCCGCCCAACGTCCCCCAGCTGCGTCCCATTGAGAATTTCTGGGCCTACCTGAAGCGTAAGATCTACTCCAACAATTTTGTCGCGAAAACTGAGGAGAAATTGATAAATAAAACGAAGAAAGAACTCAAATGCATGCCTACACGCATGTTTTCGTCCGCCATGGCGAATGTTCCGGTTAACTGCCGAAAGACCTGTGTCCAACAGGGAACAAAGTTGCCTTTTTAGATTTCAAAACATGATATTTCATTAAGTTTTCTTAATAAGTTCTTGAAACTTGGTGACATCTCATATCTCGTTAATACTTATCATCCTGGAGTAAAATAATGATGGCATAGCTAAGGGGCGCGCGAGGAGGGGCTTCTGATTTTTTTTACGTAAATGGCCGACAGGGAACGTTTTTACCCACGGAACTAAAATGACTATAACTATGGAAATACCCAACCGATTTTAATTATTTTGGCAGTTTTGGATTCAAAAACTCAACCGCTTTCTTTTAATAGTCTAATATGACCGATGAACATCATCTGTCACCTGAAAAACCGGATATCCGGAACCGTGTTCCGTAAATGGTATACTTATAAATGTTTCAATAGTAAACCAACAATAATGATACAAAAACTGTGAAATGAATACACAGGAATGTGTGTGATTGCCAAATGATAATCTTGGACTTAATCCTGGACCAATCACCCCGGAGCAGGTTCCCATGAGGCCACGGATGGCCAGAAAATTATTTGCATTGAACCCTAACAATATGGGTGTCAAAATTCTTGGAATTGTTCCAGGAGAACGTTTGCCATAGTTATTAGACCATCTGGTCACTTGGCTTTGGATTGGCCAGCTCAGAGTAGGTTCCCATGAGGTCACGGATGGCCAGAAAATTATTTGAATTGAGCCCTACCAATATGGGTGTCAAAATGCTTAGAATCGTTCCAGAAGAACGATTGCCATAGTTATAGGACCATCTGGTCACTTGACTTCGGATTGGCCAGTTCAGAGTAGGTCAGTCAGAATGACCTGATAATATATTAAATTTTAATCGACTTTTTTATTTGAATGAAATTTTGACTAAGGAGCTTGAGTATTTTCCATGAATGGAAAGATTTTTTTGCCGGCATAGTGATTGGGTTGCTTAAGGATATTAAATGAGATCTACAAATTAAATGGAGCTGGAATGTAATCAATTTTGATGCACAGGAAATGTTTTATAAAAAGGCGAATGCAACTTTGTATGGGAATAAACTGTCACTTAATCTATTTTGTGTCGTTTAATGCACTTATGTTAATTGATTTCAAACGAGATGAATCGTCTATGTGATCATTAAAAATGTGTTTATGCTTACAAAATAAATCTTACTCAAAGATGTATGAATTCCGACAGATATTTTTTGATTCGCCTTATTTTGGAAAAAATTATAAATAATAATTATTTACCTGCAAAACTGAAAAACTGTTTAGGAACAATTTGAAGTTAATAATGATCCTTATTGAAAAAAATAAACACCAAGCAAATACATTTTTTTAGCAGAAAATTTGATGATAACACTAAATTTTAAGTAACTTAAAAACCCCTCTTATATCTTAGTTTTTTTATAAATTTTTTTTTAGTAATAAGAAGAAAATCCAGCTTTGGCTTGCCTTATCGGAAGGGAAGTAGATGAAGTCGTGAAGTTTTATTCTGCGGAACGAATATCTGGAACATGAAGTACCTTTTCGCCAAATCTCAGTACTCAAGGATTTTATTACCCCTATGACGATAAGACATGCTGAAACCTATTTAAATTGAAAATAAAATCAATTTTTTGGAGTTGTTGTCGCTTACCACGTTTATATGGTAGCGTAGTCCCTTTACCCCGGCATTTTATAAGCACTATCGAAGAACTGCAATACCTCTTTTAATTTGTTCGAACCTCTTAACGGAGTTTTATAAACAATGTTTAAGTGAGTTAAGTTATTTCTTTTAAATTACTTTATAATTGCTTATTCTGTGATATACATGCATATTTCATCAACTTTTTGCAATTTTTCAAAGTTCCTAGTGCCAGTTGCGTCTGAGTACTGAGTTATCTCCGTAATTGTGAACGTAAGTTTGACAGAAAACTTATGGAAGAACTGTCAAATGCACCCAAGCGCAAACGACGTATCAATTATGGACAGATATGTTCTCGGAAGTTAAAACCAACTGTTTGGCAAAGGTAATGGTTTTGTTTAAAATGGGTTTGAAATTCATGAATTTTAATTTGCCTCTAACTTTCTTAATCAGCAACTGGTGCATTGAACTTGTGTAGATGTGATATTTTGACATGATCGAAGCTTAAATGACTAATGATTCATATAACGTTTAGGGGGATTCTGATGATTAAAAAAATGTTGGCAAATTAATTAAAAAGCGCAGACAAACATTCAAGATAGAACAAAGTATATCAAAGTATAAGATTGAAATGCATCTAGAATTGCCCACAAATTCTCGTTTGGGTTGAGGTCCAGGATTCGTGGAGGCCTTTCCAGCGTTTTGATCCAACAAGACCGGAAGAAAGCCTTGGTCTTCTTGGCAGCATGCTTCGGGTCGTTGTCCTGCTGAGATACGAACTTCTCTTCAAGACCCGTCTGGATCAGCGAAACCTCCAGATTTTCTCGCAGGATGTTGATGTAGGAATCTGCCGTCATTATCCCGTCGATTTTCACGAGGCTACCCACTCCACTCCGCGAAAAACACCCCCAGACCAAGACATTTTCTCCTGTGGCGCTCCTGAAGCTCGTCAACCGATCTGCACCACACACGAAACCGCGCTTTCGATTAAAAAGCTCAAATTTTTATTCGTCCGTCCAGGAAAAAGAACTGTTTTCCAGAACTTTGCAGCATGCTCAATAGGAAACCTGAGCCGTTTGGCTTTGTTTGCCTTGCTGATAAATGGGCGCTTCCGGGCAACTTTGTTAATCAGCCCCAGCATGCGCGAAGTCAAGAAAACCCCAAAAGTAACTGTCCGTGAGATCCAGGAAACCCTTCAACTATCAATTTCTGGACGAACTGTTCGTCGCCGTCTTGTAGTTACAAGACGGCGACGAACAGTTCGTCCAGAAATTGACAGCTGAAGGGTTTCCTGGATCTCACGGACAGTTACTTTTGGGTTTTTCTTGACTTCGCGCATGATCTTGGTGTCCGTTCGTGCATCCGTTTTGCGCTTCCTGCCTCTGCCTGGGCGATCCACCATTGATCCGAACGTTTTTTGTTTCAGTAGAATTTCCTGCCTTGCTAATACTGTACTTCCTAGCGACAGCCCGGTGCGATTCACCGTTTTGCACATCACGAACCACCAATGTTCGGATACACAAGGGAATTGCTTTCGAAATCACTACGTTCTCCATTTTTTTTTTCAACTGAAGCAAACGCAATCATGTGAACAAGTGGACCAAGTCAAAACACGTCAAAATATCAAAACATAAACAATCGAGGGGTCTTTCGACAGAGACTTGTTGAAAACATATCGATTTTTGAAGTAGGCAATTTTTTTTAATACAAATTGATTTTTAAGTTCTTTAAGTCAAACTCTTTTTTTATTATTATTCCTTAAGTGAAACTTGAAAAGAATATAAAAAATAAGATACCAAAAAAGACTACAGTGTGTTTACTTTAATTTGTATCAAATAAATGAGAGAAATTCAAAAAATGATTAGGTGGGCACTTCTTTTGCCTTTCAGTGTAGACATATCAAAATAAAAAACAGCGCTCACATTGTTAAACAATCCAACACAGTTATCAAAAGGGTTGTTATGCCCATACGTAGTTCTATGGCGACTGACTACAAATAAACAACGGTGGGGGTGACCCCGGCGTAGTGGTTAAACTCCATACCTCTCACGCCAAAGTCACGAGTTCGAATCGCACCCACGAACAAGTTACGAAAATACCCTAAAGGATCCAATTGTAGTTTCCAAGAGATTATTTACTGATGAAAAACTTATCATCACACCCTTTATAATTCACTATATCGCGTTTTAACGTTCCTAAAACATGCTCAATAAAAATTATTCATGGACTGTTTATTTTTTAATCTGCTTTTCAGAAATTTTCGTATCTTGGAGACGCTTCCCAAGTAGCACAAAAAACATATATATAAAAGTTATATAGTCCATGTGTCATGCTGTAGATCTGTATAAGTGCAATTTAACTAGTTTAGTCATACATTACTAATTATGTTATTATTGCGTACAGTGCGCCAAATTTAAGTCCTCCAAAGTTTTGTCATGTTGATGTACGTTTCATACATTTTAAATCTGACTAATTGATTTGTCATATATGTGTTTGATGTTTTAAAGTAAGGACATGTTTGTTTACATCTGACACCTTGCTTGTTTGCATATTATGGTGTATAAATGTAGCAACACAAGTCTTCCGTATATTAAGAAACAAACATATTTTTGAAATCTCAAATGCCTACACTCAGTAGCAAAAAATAAGGCGAGCAAAATTTTGCTTCCAAAAAACGCTATGTTCAACCTTCTGTAACTTTGTCAATTATCAATATTTTTGGCTGAAATATTGACAACAATATAGTCAATGTATAGACCAAAATTTCATGTTGATAAGATTTATAAATTTGAGGTTTTCATAAAATATGAGAAATAAGTCGTTCTTGGACATACCAATTTCAAAAATCCTTATTTCTGTAAAAAAATTTAGTTAGCATATTAAAAATTTCGTCAAAGCCTGAAAAAATATAGGATATTAATGTGGACAAAATTTGAACTGTTTTAATCAAGTGGTTTGGACTACAGCTGGCATTAAAGTTGACGCACAAACATGAGTATTTCCCTTTTTCACCCGATATTGAACATGCTGAAATATCGGTGCAAAAAAAGGCGAGGTGAATTCATTTTATTAATACACATGATTTGTTACGCGTGAAATATCCCAAACAACCCACGAAGAACTTAAAAATATGGCATACAGTATGAGTTGGTTTATGAAAACTGCGTATCCAGTACTATACAGTATTATTAATAGAATTCGCCTCGACTTTTTTGTTTTGCACCGATATTTCAGCATGGTCAATATTGGGTGAAAAAGGGAAATATACTCAAGTCTTTTTTACACGGGGGATACGTACCGTGTAAAAAAAACCGCTTTATTTCGAAAATCGTCGTAAAAAACCAAGTTATTTAAAAAATCTAAAATTGATTCGGAGCCGTTCTGTCGTCTACAATTTTAAAAAATTTAGAGGAGCTCCAATTTGCTGAATTACTTCAATTACGATTATTTTCGTGCCAGCACTGAGATTAAAACTTGAAGTAGGATTCAATGACAAAATACTGAATCGTGGGGTATTTCGCGAAATGTGGCATTCTGTCAAACGGAACTCCATGAAGGAGTTTTCACGCAAATCGTCGTAGATATGCCTTTTCAATAGGTAGCTTATTGTTTATCACGCAATTAATACGCAATTAATTAATTAATTAGCAATGCTTACTTTGGTGGAATAAATTAGTTTGGAACATACACACATACAAACCTAAAATCAGGTTCTTGTGAAACAGCGGATGTTGATTTGAAGTTCAATTGAAATGGTCTACTCCAGGATATATCGCACACTGTTCTTTTTTGAAGTTGAAGAGTTCGTCAGAACATGTTACTTCGAAAAAAAAACAAAATTGACTATGGGGCCAATTATAGAAGTCGAGTCGATCGTCACTTTGCTCGACAGGTCTATTTTGCTATTACAGTTGTCGAGATCGACGAAATTTTGTCAAGTTGGTCGACTCAATCGACCGCTCAAAAACTAGAGACTGATCTGTCACATTTTTCGAGTAAGAGTTTGTTTTGATACGCGTTTTTCATCGGTTAGAGGTTATTGGCTGTGGAAGGTAAGAAATACACTAAACCATTTTTTTTTGCAGGTGAATTAACAGAAAAACAATTTATTTCTAACAAAAAATGTCTAATCCTATTTAAAACAAAACAAATTACCGCCAGGTCGACTGGCTCATCGAACTGATTAAAATTAATGTGGACATCGCCAGATGCTTTTGTGGTGTGGAGCCTGCAAAGCTAATGTTAAGCAGAAGAGGTAGAAAACTGACCAAGAACTCGATTCATGAGGACCACCAATGCGCCTTGGGTCGGAATAACGAAAAATAGATTTTATTTTCTCGTTCGAATACTATTACTTTTGTGATCCTAACATTGGCTCTAAAGCTCAATTGGTGGCCGATTGGAGACTCAAAATAAAAGTAAAAGTTATGAGCTTTTGAAATTAATTATAGAACTCTCATTTTTATCTAAAATACTTCTAAATGCATAATGTATTAAAATTTGAGATATAGATATAGAGATATAGAGATATAGAATTAAAAATTTACCCTCAAGTTAAGAGGTTGAAAATAAGCCCTTGCTCGGAAAAAAAATGCGTGCCCAGATCCGTGAACTGCAGTCATGAATTCGAGAACAAGCAAAAATACACCGTGAACTGAATCACGTAATCATGAACTAAATAACGTTTAACGGAAAAATCTGAAAACGTGACCTAGTTTACGGTCCGTTTTCATTTGCGTGAACGTTTTTTTTCTGTGTGATTCCAAGAAGTATAAATACTACCCTAAATTTAGGGCACATACTAGAAAGTTCATAAGCAGACATCCCAGAGTTTCAGGAAGATACTGTCTAGAAGTTCAGGAAGAGACTTTATCGAAAAAAGAAACTTCTCCGAAGGTCAGACAGAAATTTCTCAGAAGTATAGGGAGCACTTCTTAGTAGTTCAAGCAGGAATATTCCAAAAAAAAAAAATCAAGACCAAATATCTCCAAAGTTCAAGTTCATACTTTCCAGAGGTTCAGGAAAGAACTTCCTCGAAAATCAGGAGGGGACTTCTCAGAGCTTCTGGAAGAAGTTTAGGGAAGAGGACTTCTTAGAAGTTTGGAACTTTCCAAAGATTCTGGAGTTCTACCCAGAAATTCAAGATGGAACTTCCCAGATGTTCAGGAAACAACTTCCTTGAATTTCAGGAAGAAACTAAAAATTATTTCTCAAAAATTCAGGAACAAACTTCCACAAAGCTCAGGACGATACGGCTAAGAAGTTCAGGAAAGGACTTCCCAGAAGTTCCGGAAGAAACTTCTCAAAAGTTTAGTTGGAACTTACCAGAAGTGCTAGAGAGCTTTCCCGAAGATTATAAGAGAAAATTTCAGAATCAGGATTTCTCGAAGTTCACCTGTCCACCAGAAACTTTCCAGAAGGTACTTCCTAGAATTTTGAGCAAAAATTTCTCAGAAGTTCAAGAACAAACTTCCTCGAGGTTAAGGAGAAAACTTCCTAAAGTTCAGACGAGAACTTTTGAGAAGTTCACGAAGAAACTTCTAACAAATTATTTTCTTAGAAATTCTTGAGTGGACTTTCTCAAAGTTTCAATACAATTTTCCTCGGAGTTCAAATGGGACTTATCAGAAGTTTCAAAAGAATAAGCTCAGGAAAAAACTTCCCCGAATTAAAAAAAAACACCAGAGAGGGAAAAATTTCTTAGAAATTCAGGAACAAACTTTCCCAAAATTCACAAGTAAAGTTCCCTTAAGTCCAGAAGAGGACTTCTCAGAAGTTTTGGAAAAGTTTTTCAACTTTTTCCGGAGTTTTGGACAAATTTGTTTCACAGTTCAGGATGGGACTTATTAGAAGTTCAGAAAGTTCACAGAAAAAAATACCAAATGTTTCTGGAAGGTTAGGTTGGGTTGTTAGATGTGAATTTCCCAGAAAATCAGGAGTGACTGCCAAGAAGTTTATGAGGAAACTTTCCAGAAGAGCTTTGCAGAAGATCAGGAGAGAGCTTTCCTGAAATTTAAGAGACGAACCGATGAAGCAGTCTATACAAAAATCATTCATATGACCATAATGATATTCATTGCTCATGACACCATTAAATGCTCATGACACCATTAAAATATGGTAAACACCATCTTCATAACCTTTCGCATCGTACTATGAGCTAGGATACAAATACAAATTACAATTCCTTGGTTTCCATCTCACCTCGTTTGATAGATTTGATCGGTACGAAAACTTCCCTGAAGTTTATCAGAGAAGCATAAAAAAAATTCAAGAAGTTTATCAATATATCAAAGAAGGTTTCGAGAATTCTTCCAAAGTTCAAAGAATCCTCCAAAAATTAAAAAAAAATCCTCGATTCTGAAAAATTTCCCATTTAGGGTTTTAGAAGCTTAGGAAAAAGTTTGAATGCTTTACCAGAAGGTCAGAGAACTTCGAGATAAAATCGTTGAAGTGAGGTCGATCAGTGCATATCTATACAGCAACCTCAGAATGTTAAATGCTTAAAGAAATATTGCTGGCAATAAATTAGTTGGTAATAACTAGGTAATAACTCGTCTTTTGAATCATCTTTGAAATAAATACCGACACTTGTCCACATATTAAATAATAACTTCCTCGGAAAATACTTCAAATAGCAACTTTGGAACATCATTGCAAAAACATTAGTGTAATTCACAAAATAAGAGTGAAAAACATCAATACTTTTCTTCAACTGTCAAAAATGCTATACATGCTGTAACATTTTAATGACATTTAAAAAAAATCAACACTACAGTTAGCAGTCGAGTTCGGTTGCCGACTCGATCAGATTTAGTCGGCTTCTGTAATGCGCACTCTTGCTCGACTCGACAGTGACAAGTGTCGAGTCGAGTTGCTCAACTCGACTTCTCATCTTGGATTCCAAAATGGCGTTGGACATCACCTCGCATCGCCTCTACACGTTGTCCCCGTTCTAAAACTACTCATATTGTAGGATATTCGGTGGCTTTTCACAAACCGGAAGTCGCTATCTTGCTTTTCAAAATGGTGTCGGACGTTGCATAATATGTGAACAGTCCCTCCACAGCACACCATTGAAGGCGTAGGTTAACTGAACACCGAGGAAACTAATCTTCTTCATGCACACCAAGTATCCAATAATGTTTTTCGCATTTTTGACTTTTTCATTGTATGTACATCCTCAGAAAACACTTAGGCTTTTTTGGTTCTTTAAACACGTTATTTCAAAAATCGTCGTAAAAAAACCACGATGTTTCGAAAATCAACGTAAAATAAAACCGCGTTAGTTCAAAAATCGTCGTAAAAAAACGTGTAAAAAAAGACTTGACAGTGTACTCATGTTGGTGCGTCAACTTTGATGCCAGCTGTAGTCCAAACCACTTGATGAAGATAGTTCAGATTTTGTCCACATTATTATCCACATTGATATCCTGTATTTTTTCAGGCTATGATGAAATTTTTAATATGCTACCTAAATTTTTCACAGAAATAAGGATTTTTGAAATTGGTATGCCTAAAAACGACTGTGAAAAATCACATATGTTAAGAAAACTTCAAATTTATAAATCTTATCAACATCTGGTCGGAATTTTGGTCGCATAAGGTCTATACATTTTTGTTGTGGTCATAGTGTTGTTAAAGTTTCAGCTAAGTATATTGATAATAGCGTTTTTTAGAAGCAAAATTTGGCTCGCCTTTTTTTGCTACTGAGTGTACACAATCAGTCAGGTATGTTTTGTTTGTGTCGTATTGGACGTCAAATGACCATTCCTTTACTCTTAACCAAGACTAAAAACTATCAAATATCTATTTACATCACACATAATTTTACCGCTGAAACATTCAAGAACCTAAGTCAGTTATGCCAGCATGATAAAAATAAAAATTGCTATAGCCTCCCAAGTAACATTGCCAAACCCATCCTGCTTTATTAAGTTTTATTAAGGTTTTATCAAAGCCACTATAAAACAATTTGGTTTTATTATGACACCAAGAGGTCCCAATAGGTTTTATATTTTAGTCAGGTTTATGGGAACCTTCACAGCTTGTTTAAAACGATCTTAAAACTTCGTTTTCTGAAAATCCTTTTACTCCTATCAAAGGTTTTATTTCGACTTTATGAACTCATAAAATGCTGTTTTGAAATGCCGTTGTAGGACTCATTCATATTATCTTATTACGGTCAGCTGAAAAAGCATTTTAAAACCATTTTGCCTCCATTGAATGCATTAAACGGCAAATAAGCATTGAGGGAAGCCACCAAATAACCAAATAGTTTTAAAGTAGTCATTGCGGAGATAACTTGGCTTTATGCCAGAATTGTGATTTTTTTCCAATTGCCATATTGAAATATAAGAAATAATTGAAATGTGGAAAAATAAATGCACCAAATATTAAATGTAATGCAAATGAACTGTAGATCTGAAACCAATATCTGCTTTTTTTTTTTTGATAACCTTTTTGAATTTCATCAATTTTCAAGAAATTCCAAAATTTATCGAATATATTTGTTTTAATTTTGTGTTTGATCTTGTAAACTCGCATAATTTCCGAGGCGCATTAATTTTTGGCTCTAATCGTGCCAATATTCACCACAAAATTAAATGCGTATATGATTTGGAGCATGATACACTGTAAAAAAAACTCAATTTGTTTTGGATATTTTGCTATCAAACAAAATTTTCCGCAATACCAGACCTTTTTTCTCAGATATTATTTACTGGCAAATGAATCAGAAGAGCAGAGAATCGAACAAAGCAGAACAACAAAAACCAACCACGATATCACAGTGAAGTTTGACAGCTGTGGCCATTTGGCCGTATGCTGGTTTTCATGACAGCCAATAGGTTTTATCAAGGTTCTCAAGTGGTCATAGCATCTATCATTAGAACATTTTCAAAATCTGTATGGTCTTATAAAGGTTTTATTGAATTGTTTCCACAACCGTCTATAGAGTGGGCCACTTTGTACAAATTTTGGCTTTAAAGAAGCATAGAGGAGGTGTTGGTAGACAAAACAGTTTTGAATGTAGTTTTATCAACAAAGCCGGGAGGAATGCTATACGGCTGGAATAAAACTTAAATTGTTACTTGGGCTATTTCCTTGTACCTTGCACATTATTTACACGGGTACAATTGCTAGGATGATGACGTATAAGTAAAAACTTAAGTGTAATCGAGCGGTCATATAAATTTGTTAATCTTATTTATTTATAATCTTTGTTTTTTATATTTTATATTTTTTTTTTTTTATTTGGATTGTGTGTGGTTGGATGTAGTTGGGGTGGTTTTAATTTTATTGTTGTTGTGGTTGGTTTGGTTTATTTTTTTTTTTTTTTTTTTTTTGGGGGGGGGGGGGGGGGGGGGGAGGGGGGAGGGGTTGGTGGAGTTCATGGTTCAAACCTAGTTCACGAACACCTTTTTGAAAACCGTCAGTTATTTGTTTTACTGAAGCCTCCGATTTTTTTGTTTATGACCATTATCAAACATAAATTATGTTTCGTAGTCTCCACCTTCTGCGCTATTTTAATTCTACAGTAGTATCCTAAAAAGTTTTTAATCACAAGAATGGCAACATTATTATTTGTCACATTGATGCAAAAATGCGTACGTTTAAACATTTCGTGTTACTTGGGTTGTTACTTGAGTTTTATTAGCAAATATAGCAAAACATAAATATTGTGTTGAATGAAAATGGTATTTGTCTTGAAGACAAGAAAAAAAATTGAGATTGTAGCTCACTTCAGATTTTTCTAAATTGTAGAACCATCTTTGGCTACTCATATGCCTCGTAGACTTGCCATGAAGATTAAAGGCACACTCAATTGATTAAGACATCAAAACTTGGACCGAAAAACACATTTATGGAGTTCCGGCTGACTATTGAGAACCCACCACTGTGCGTTCACCAAAACTTCAAATTTCGAAAGTTAATTTGCAAACCCCATGACCAACATAAATTGTGAAAAATTCGTCCAGAAAATTAACCCATCAAGGATAATGGAGCTGATTGTGTTACTGCGTAAACTGAATTTCGCATCCCCGCTTTGTGCAACCTCTGCCCTGTAGATATTCAGATCATGTCAGACAACAAAAGCCCATTTGTGCTCGTGAAAAGATTCAATAACCACTTCTCCCGTTGAAAGTATGAACCTACCTCAAACGGCGACCGAGAACCATAATTTCATTGTGATTAAGATTGATGATATGCTATCAAATTTCATTTATTATCTTGAACATTGCAACCGTACTGCAAAGGAACTACAGACTACCTACCAAGCAGTCAGTGGAAGCGAAATAATTTTCTATTGCACACGTACCCGGAGCTATTGAAACTCATCCGCTCTGCAAGTCCAGCTATAAGTCTAACGCGCCATCCAATACCACCCCTCTTTCACTCGTCAACGGTGTTTGCTGTGTTGCAGCGTGTTTTCACGGTTTTCCACTTCTCTGATTTACTTTGCCTTTTTCACCGAGCAACCGTACCTTTTCTTCGACTCAATAAAGCAACGAACAGCTGCTCACTCTTTTTTATTTTCACCCAGCACAGAAAGAAACACGACTTATATTTTCACTGCTTCATCCAATAATTCATTTTTCTTTTCACTCAACCCACGATCCCCGTTTCACTCTTCGGTATTATTTTCAGCTTCAGTGCGAAAACTTCTCACCACTTCTTTCTTTATTATAAAGTAATAATCATCAACACGACTAGCAGGGAGAAAAAAGAATGCAATCTAGCAACAACACCGTCATCCCTTATCAGCCAACTGGTGCTTGATAAGCACTTTTGAATTTCGCTCTTCACTTCCACTACTCACTTCTAACTGACAGTGAATAATGCACTCCGACAGGGCAGTTGTTGCACTATACTTCGTCCTATTTCCTGAAATAAATTTAACGCTCAGTTAAGATACTTTTTAATTTCCACACGTTTCACTGGACTAGAAGTCAAGCAATTCAATTCGAAGCAATGCGCGCAATCACCGACGGAACACGCGCCACCGTTGCTCGCGAGATCTAAACGACGCCAAGTAACGAAACCGACTGAATCGGCGAAAAGCCGGACTGTGGGCAGAGTAAGAACGGATCCAGCTAACGACGGCAGGACCTCAAAGTTTGGCTAAGTGGCAGCGCTGCCAACCGAAAAGATACTAACTGGTCGCAGTTTGCGGTGTCCGGATGCTTGCTGCTCCGGCAAGGTAGGCAACGAAAGGACGATGCTAGCCACCGTTCGGGATGATTCCTCTCGGCTTCGGTTGCGTTCGGTTGGTTTCGTTGGATTTTCCAACTTTGGAGAGCGAGAGCATTTCGTGCGAGTTGGGTGGCGATAGGAGGAGTGGTAGGAATCATATGATTTGGTGCAAACTGTTGCTTCCCGATGAGTCCAGGGGTGCCAAGGATGAAATTTATGTTCCTGGCTAAGGTCGACTGTTACGAACGTTGAACGCAGAGTTTTGGAGAAAAGTTCCAAAGCTTTTTTTGCTGGACACAGTGCAACTTTTGACAAGTGTCAAGGAAACGCCTTAATTGTATACATAAACCACTGAACTTTTCCTACAGCAAACTACTGAGCTGTAGATAACATCTGAAGAATTTATAAAGAAAAATTTGGAGCTCTGCTTTCTAATTTGCGATAGGGTAATCTAAGGAGTTATTCCATTGTTATTGCGATACTTTCAGCTATAGCTTTCGAAATTGAACCAAATTTTTACAGTAGTTCAGTATAAGTATTTATTTCAGTTTACAAACATCGGTTAAGTTTTACGATGAGTTTGAGTAAAATCCCCGACTTTACGATTGACGCCTTCAATCCAAGCCAGTGCATTCGTTTTCGGTTTGTTTTTCTCAGTTTTTCTGCCCACTACCTCATCATTTCCTTTTCGTCCTTTGCTTCATTTTGGTTTTCCGAAGTTCACGTTTTATTATTGCCCAATAAGTTGCAATACACCAATATACTGCGATATATCAACAGAAGCTATTCGTCCGTTTGTACCATTGGAATTTTGGTGAAGAAATATGGAGAAATTGCATGGTACATCTCACCCAGGAATCCGGAATACCTGTCTGAGCGATTGCTTGGCCGTCTTTCCATCGTGATTGTAAGCAATTCGTCACACAGTGTATCCCCTGCCAAAAATCGAAAATACAGCGACACAACAATAACACCTGATAGCCGATTCGCTAACATTCATATGGATTTGATCGGCCAACTTCCATCATCAGAGAAAAATTTGTATTGCTGGACCATCATCGATTCATTCGATGGCCCGAGGTTTTTGCAAACATCGAAATTGACAGCACTCACCGTATCCCGCGTTTTCATCAACGGTTGGATCGTACGATTTGGTGTCCCATCGAACGTAACTACCGATTGTGATAAGCAGTTCGAATCGGAATTGTTTCGCACACTGACCACACACTTGCGTACAACCCCCTATCACTCGCAAGCAAACGACCATATCGAGCGAACACATCACCAGCTCAAAACAATCGCATTGCACAACAACATCAACTGCCACCTGCTTCCGAGCTTCCAGCTGTAGTTTATCGAATCCATCTGGGTTGAGGTCGAATCTGCCGTCGGCCCTATCAGCTTCATAGCGGTCCTGAACGCGAAACACGAAACCTGGGGTTACACCCGGCGTAACCAAAACGGCACCATTCTGCAGGAGGACCTAGAAGAGGGCCATTACACCATCCTTGGCCCGGATACTCCCACCCGGTTGAGCAGATCCGGGCCCACTCAACGATCGACATCTTCCTCACCTAATGGGGAACAACATCGCCCAGCCGGTCGTACACCAAGAGCTCAGCTCGGAGCACTATCCAGTGGTGGCCGAAGTTGGCTCCTCAGTCAATCGGCATCGGATCACCAGGTGGAACTACCATCGCGACAGCGCGTTGACGACAGCGACAATTTTGACGTGCACCTTGAGTCGGTTGATGACATCGATCGGCAACTGCAGAGCATCGGGCAAGCGATCTCCTGGGCCCGAGAGCAACATATATCAGTGATAGATCAGGTGAGCAACTCTGTACCCATTGATAGACCACATAAGGTTTGATACGATTGCGTAACGCCGTCCAAAGGCAATACCAGAGAACTGGTGTGCCTACTTTAAAAAGTCAATGTAATCAAATGACTAAAATTATCAAGGCCAGAATGGTGGACCTCAGGAATAACGATTTTGCCGACAAGATTCGCGCTCTCCCAAATTATGCAAAGCCCTTTTACAAGATGACAAAATTATTAAACACTTAACCAAGGCCCATTCCACCGTTGATCCCATTCGACAGCAATGGCTCTAAGGATTGCTTGATTACTCATGCAGATAAGGCTGCTGAGATAGGCCAACACTTCGTCAGCTCCCACAATCTCTGACAAAACATCGTCAGTCCGCATGAAACTGTCGTTAGCGAGCTTGCAAACAACATCCATCTAAGTCCCAACGACTTCTCCGAGGAGTTGTAACGGGAAAGGTATTAGGGGTTGGGAGTGGAGGGCCGGGGGGGAGACTAGCTGAGGAGGTCGTGGTGGGTAGTTGTAGCGGGGGTGGTGTTTTTGTGTTAAAGGGAGGGATTCTAGTGTCTTTATGATTTGTCTGGGGGGCGGTTTGGGGTGTTTGGGTGGGTTTGGTTGGTATCTGTGGTTCGGGCCGGGGGGAGGGGGGCCGAGGGAGGGAGGGGGCGGAGGGGGGGGGGGCCAGCCCACCGCATCCCGGCCCGGGAGAAATCTCGAGTAATTCATGTTAAGGGCCTAAAAGCCATTTGTAAACAATGACTTTAAATGTCGATTTCTCTTGAATCTTAAATCACTCTCATGAAATGAAAGCATCATCTGGTAGAAGAATGTTAGTTCTATCTTATGGAGTAGCTGGATATAGTGGTATTCTCGTGATTCGTGAGATATCAATTTTTAAAGTCATTGTTTACAAATGGCTTTTAGGCCCTAATCATGAATTACTCGAGAAATGGTAAGCACAGTTAGGAATACGCGGGATTGTTTAGAGTCATGCACGGCCGTGCGGATGGAAATTCCAATTGGAATTAGTAAGTAGTTAGAAGTAGCCTTTTCAACCCAGAATAAATCAAAAAATTTAAAATTTTTTTGTTTGGGTGTTTGGTTGGGGAAGGTTATTTTTTGTGGTTGTTGGTTTGGTTGTTTTTGTGGTCGGGTGGGGGGCGGTTGGTTGGTTGTGGGGTGGGGGAGTTTGTTGGTTTGTTTGTTTTTTTTTTTTGTTGGTCGTCGGGGGGTGGTGGTCTGAGAGGTTCTTGTGGGCGGGGAGGGGGGGAAAGTGGGGGGGTTGGTGAGTGGGGGGAAAAACTGAAAGCCCCAGGTTTCGACAACATCCTGAACTTGGAGCTCAAGCAATTGAGCCCCCAGTTCTATGGTCGTCTGGTGTTGATCTCCAACAAATGCCTGAGACTTAGCTACTTGCAAGTCAGCTAAAGTCATCCCCATCCGAAAGCCTGGTAAACATACTTCCTGTTCCAAAATTTATAGACCTATCAGGCTTCTCTCAGGATTGTCAAAGTTGTTTGTAGAAAGCGATCTTCCACCGGCTTCTCTCATCTGCCGAAGCGCTCAACATCCTGCTCGACGAGCCATTTGGTTTCCGAAGTGACCGTTGAACCATTCACCAACTGAACCGAGTCACCAACATCTCAGGCGGAACAAGTCAGTATCTAAATCATCTCCCATGGCACGATACAATCTTCCCATGTTCCTGGTGAAGATAATTAAAAACTGAAGTTTCCAATGCACCCGAGATCTCCGCCGGTGTACCGCCGGGAAGTATACTAGGTCCACTTTTGTTTAACCTGTTCACTTCGGACATACCCCCGCTTCCTGAAAATGGATCTCTGTCGTTGTTCGCCGATGATACCGTAGATGTCCACAATCATAGGGTAACAAGAGCGCTCATTGTGAAACTGCAGTGAAGCCTGAATGTCCAGTAAGAATACTTCACTGTATGGAAGATCTGTATCAACCTCGTTTCTTTAGACCCGTGTGTACAACAAAGGCCTGCCTTTTAAAAATATGCCGAATCGAAGTGTTTCCCGGTTTTACGGTGGTCGTCAAAAGCCAGCATAATCGCCCTTCACAGTACAACTCCATGGGACTACCATTTTAAGAGTTCGCATCGCGTCACCATCGCATCGTTTTGCAACGCATTGTATCATTTCGCCAAAAAACTGAACGTACATATTTCATGGTCATGATATAATATCATTTAATATCTGGATTTGCAATGTTATCGGATTTGCGATGTTTTAGCAGCAGTTTGTTTTGAAATATTTCTTCTCTCAGTGCTGAAAAGTTCTTCACGATTCATTTTAAGTCACAGATGTTAAACTTGATGGAAGCCACGAACCGAAAATTAATTTTGGACATCAACTTTGTCGATCAAAAATCGGGAAATCGTTGAAATTATCCAAATCGGCCGTGTGCAGCATTCTCAAACATTTCCGGCATACCCGTAATCGGCAGGATCATAGCAAACGTCTTAGTGGAACGATGGATCGGAAGTTGCATTTGAGGTTTTGAGGAGTTGAACGATTAGGGCAAACCCAGGGCTGTGGGGTTATGATATCGCCGAGAAATTCGATGCAAACCAATTCAAAGCACCGTGCATTCTCATGGATGCGAAACGTACGTGAAGCTAGATTTTAGGCAATTTCCCGGACAAAAGTTCTATAAAGCTGGTCGAGATGATGATCATTTTCGCCGATAAATTCGCAATGAAGCTTTTTTTATGTACGGGAAAGAAAGTCTGCAGCCAGACTCCTGAAAAACTCAGGGTGTGGGATTGAGGGTGCCGACTCACTAAAAACAAAAAAAAAACACAAAAAAGCCTGGATCCCTACCTCCGGTCGAAACCAATTTTTGATATAAAAGGAGGGGAAGGGAGCTGTTGTGCTTTGAGCAACCGCTGTACCTAACTACTTAGGACATTAGTAGTTAGCGAGTCCTCTCCTACCGCTGGTCGTAACGCCATCTATTCTGATGCTCTAGGACGATCCAAGAGGCCGCTGTGCTTACAACGTCCAAGATGGCCGTTTCTCGGGCCATCGAAGCGAGCACTTACGAAGAACTCATGTTCTACGGCTTCCTCTGCGTCCGCACACCCGGGACTTATAAAGGACTCTGCGTGCCCGTACTTCTGCAGGTATTGCCTAAAGCAACCATGGCCTGTCAGTATCTGCATCAACTTCTTCTTCTTTAGCATTTCAAGCTTATTGCTTTCACAATTAGCTTATTGCTTGCTTTCAACTCTCAGTGTTCTAAATGCACTTCCGCAGTTATTAATTGAGAGCTTTCGATTCCAAGTACCATTTTTGCATTAGTATGATTGTGTGGCAAGTACAATCATACGCTATGCCCAGGGAGTCGAGAAATTTTCCTTTACGAAAAATTCCTAGACCAGACCGGGAATCGAAACCAGCCACCTCCAGCATGGTGTTGCTTTGTAGCTGCGTCTTTACCGACTGAGCTAAGGGAGGACCCATCTGCATCTGCATCAAGTGAAAGTTTATTTCACCGTGTCACCGGCCGACCCATCCGGATAGCTCAAGAATTAGTCGATGGATCAACTGATCTATGGTGGAGTTGTTCTATTCTCGTTGCCACTGGACCATAGATGCGGCCTAAGGCGTCTTCCGAATACCCCCTGTGCCGAAGCACTCTCCGTCCTCTTTTATGGTGATGCCTATCCCCGTTATCCCCGCAGACTGTGGCGCATGACACTGTGCGGTATACGCTGACCACTCTCAGGCACATTTGCCTGTGCGAACTCTCGAGCTAACCTAGGTAGCTATTAGTACTTAAAACAGTGGCTCACGCTAACCCACCATATTTGAATATGTACAGGGTGACACTAGCCTGGAGCTTTCGCTTACTCCCTTGCAGCAAGCTATTCGATGTGGGATAATATCGATATAGCCTTGCCATACCGATATCGCCTTGGAGGCCTTCTGGCAGGCGTAATCGACGTGGTGATAGAGGACAGCTTGTCGTCGATCATAACCCCCAAGTACCTCAGGGATCGCTTTGAGGTGATGGTGAAGTTACCTGCACTAATCATCACCCGTTGCTCCAATTTTCTGTTGTAGAACTCTGTAACCTCCGAATTATAATTGGCTAGCTCCAGTTTTCTGGAGCGTATCCAACCTTCTACTATTTATGTCAATGGAGTGTGTTGCCGTTAACTCCACCTGTTCTATGTATTCACCGTAGTCCTCTCACGTCAAAGTCACGAGTTCGAATCTCACCTACACCTACACAAGCTACGAAAATACCCAAAAGGTATTTGAGTGACTACGACGGGAGATGAACAAGCCCAGGGCTGAAAATATCGATAATCGAGGAACTAAAACTAAACTGATCAGTGAAACCGAAACCTTTACCCCGTTAGGGAATTTTAGTCGCAATACTTCGTCATACATCGTGTTCCAGACAGAGAGCACATCTTCATGATTTTCTGTTGGAAGTATTCTATATACCAAACTAGTATATGATTTTCAACCGTTATAAAGCATGTGTGTTGCTTGGGTTGTGGAACTCCTGCGGTGACTTGGACACGTCCCTGACCTGCTTTTTTGTTGTAAACCAGTACCCTATTCTGGAAGTAATTTCCAGAATCCTGTACAGGTACTCAGGAACCCAGAGGTGTTGGAGCGAGTTGGCGATAGCCTCTCAACCGGCGCTATTGGACGCGTTTCTCACCTCAATGGTCGCCACTGCACAGTAGTGGACTGTCCATCTCTTGCGCTGAAGTGCAGTCCTTACCGTCTTGGTTATGGACAGAATGACGTCCACCAATGACTTGCCCATCCGAAAGCCAAACTGGTTATTTGACAGGCCACTTGGACCCTCCGTGTACTTCGTCAGCCTGTTGAGGATTATCCTCTCGATCACTTCACCCGTCGAATGGAACAAGCATATCGGTCTTTATGCCGATAGATCACCTGGTGGCTTCTCTGTCATGCCTACCAATACGAAGATCTGGCGTTTTCAGGCGTCCGGGAAGACGTCCTTCGTCTAAACCATCTCTGTAGTACCACCCTTTATACAACATACAGCATTATTATCTGGGATACTGGAACGCTGGTCTTGAAACAAATCTACGGCGGTGGGAGACCAGAGACTCGAGTCGTGGTTCGGAAATAGTCCCCAATGATCACTTGCAGTAACTCTGGTGATTGCTCGTTAGAAGCCAGCGCTCCCTTGATTTTGGCTATTACCACCCTATAGGTGTCATCCTCTTTCATGTACAAGACCTGAAAGTAAACTCGTTTTCTGGTCTTTATCTCCCTCTATAGCGCAACCTTTGCGGTGACTAGCGCTCTTCGACGCTTCGTTTGTTCTGTGTCCGACCCTGGGATTGGTAAGGCTACTCCACCACTCATGCGCCCAGGCGTTCAAATTGCCCGCCAATACCAACGGATTTTGGCCAGTGAGCTCCGCTGTCATGCGATCGACCATTCGTGAAAATCGGTCAATCGACCATCTTGGCGGCGCATAACAGCTGCAGAAGAACACTCTATTCACTTTTACAACCGCGAAACCCTCGTTTGAGGTAGACATAATCTTCTGAACCGAAAACTTGCGCGTCGCTCATAATTTCCACCATATTGGACCTATTCGCAACCCACTTGCCGTTACCGGCCGGAATGCGATATTGGTCGGATATTATGCCGATATCCGTTACCAACTCACGAACTACCTAATACAGCAGTTGCCGAGCTGCCAGGTTTAGTTGGGTTACCTGCTCTGCGAATACCTTCTAGGTTTATCCTTTGGCCTTGGGCCCCAGTGACGTGTTTATCATCTGGTTTTACGTCAGTCATTTGGGGGGCTCTTTGCAATCCCGAGCCTTGTGGACACATTTTGCTCCTGTCTGGGCACTTACATTCCTAAGACATGTGTCCACTCTCCAGACGTCTAAAGCATGCCTTTGGCGGCTGCTAGTGGGCAAATGAACCATCCCACCTTGAGCTTTGCCACTTTAAGAGCCAAATCCGCTTTGGCTACTGACAATGGCATCGTGGCCACTTGGGTCCCAAGAGGTCCCTTCCGTAGCCGTATGGCAGCTTTGGTTACCTTAACCCCGCAATGCACCTTGATGGCCGTGGAGATCTTGGCAGGTCCAGGTTTTGCACTGCAGAGTCACTTGCGTGGCTAGGACCTTCACCCCTCAGCGATCTCAGCGATCAGAGGCTCGCATCTCGGCAGATGTCTTTTGACAAGTGGCTTGTAGCATTCGTGGAAAAGGTGAGCAGAAGAGTGAAAAGAGAGAAAGAGGGAGAGAGAGGTATGAAATAAGGAGAGGCGAGATGTGGAGCCGTTGGTCGTCAAGCAAAAGGATAGAAGGTGAATCGAGGAGAAGGTTTTGGATCGCGAAAGTGGATAGACGTACAAAAAATTACAGAGGTAGAAAAAGTAGAGCGAAGAAAAGAGGCGTTCCAGTGGGAAACCACGAAGTGGCTATTTGGAAGCGGTTTCAACAGAATCGATCGGATACCCAGCGAGTCCCGTGGTGGTGGTTGGCAAGCCGACTATTAATCCAAGCCATACGCCACGGGTGAGCTGCAGCGACCGTGTTGGCGGTGAGGTTCTGGTGGGTTCGCCCCCGCTTACTAGGGACCAATATCCAATTGGCTACGGCTCCGTCTGCGAGCACGCGGAACGTCGGGTGGATAACGGCGGAAGAAGAGCGGCTGAACGATTGTGAAGCAATCTTTTAAGTGCTGGAAGACAGGAACCCGGGAATCAGTTCGGAAACTGATTCTAACAGACAAACGACGAAGGTATCTCTTTCTCTACTATGAGCTCGTGCAACTCGCCGGCGAACCCAGTATTTATAAGGTGGCAAAAGCTGGAAGGATACGCTGGGCAGGACATGTTGCGAGAATGCCGGGCAACTATCCTGGTGTTCGACGGTTGGTTCAAGACGACGTGGGGCGCAACGAGCAAGATGGTCAGACCAGGTGGAGCAAGACCTAGGGGGTACAAGGTGCCCAAGGGATTGGAGAGGAGCAGCCACAAATCGGGCATTATGGAGGGATATTGTGTATCAGGCTATGTTATAGTATTGTGACGTTATGCCATGTAAATAAATATAAATAATCTCTTTTTCCTTCTCTCTCTCTCTTTCTCTCCCCCTCTCTCTCTCTCTCTCTCTTTTTCACTGTCCCTCCCTCTTTACCTCTCTCTCCCTATATAAATCCCTATATAAATGAAAATCAACATACATATGACCAAATTCATGTGAGTTTGAATATTTACTTCTTATTTCTGAAGAACGCTCGAACTCTTGATACCTGCCTTTAGATTCTGCACAACTTCCTCCGTAACTTTTCGTTGTGCTGCAGATCAAATTTTCTTGAAGCAGTCAACAGAGCTAGCTTGTCTTCCATCTTTCTTAAGATGCCGCTTAATTATTGCCCAGTATCCTTCGATAGGACGCAGTTCAGGGCAGTTTTGGGAATTTTTGCATTTTTCGACAAAATCGACTTTTTCCTTCTTGAGCATCTCCAACGTAGCAGAAGCGCAGTGAACAGATACCAGATCCGGCCAAAACAATGGAGGATCCGTATGCCTTCGGTAGATGGGTAGAAGCCGTTTTTTATGCATTATTTTCTGTAATTTTCACCGTTGATTATGCCCGTTGTGAAATATGAAGAACTCTTCAAGCCACAGGAGCAAATGGTTTGCCGCACCAAAACCTTTCCCCCAAATTTTTCGGTTCGGATATATTGCACATCATCAGGCAAATCTGTCCTCTGCTCAGCGTTGAAAAATTGCGGCCCCGGAAGTGTACTGGTAGCCAATTTGACGTACATCTCGTCGTCCATCAAAATGCACCGGTTCGGCTTTTGGAGGAGAACGTCATACATGTTCCGTGACCGTATTTTCGAACAAACTTTCTGTCCGTCCTTTAGGGTGCTTTCTGCTTCTTGTAGGTTCTGATATTGTTGCGCTTTTTGATATTCTGCACAGTTCCGACGCTAATGTCCACTATTTTGGCAATTTCACGAATGGATCTCGGTTTATGCGATTTCAAAAGGCGTACCACTGCCAGCTCCTTTTTCTGGTCCGATGCGTCCAGATTTCGGTAAATTTTCAAAAGAACACGTTTATCCAAACTTTTAAACAATCTTGAACACCACAGATTTAGGGCACTTCACGCTTTTTACCAATTCTCGAAACGACAACTTTTCGGAAAACCATTTGTGCAGAATTAATCTGCGAGTTGATTAGCTGATCCGACCCATCGTTCGAAATTCCTCACTTTTTTTCGATTTTCCAGGAGTGTTGCCAAAGTAAACAATGTTTTTACACACTGAGTGAAAATTCACAATTTTTCGTTAACCCTAAACCATTGATAAACAGGTGTCCACTTTTTTTAAAGAACAGTCCTTAAATTAATCCAACTGCGTTACGAATTTAGTCCAGCTACTTCTTACTCAAGCGTTAAACGCTTGAGAAGGAGTAAGTGTTCTTGTCCCAACCTTCGGATGACAAAAAAGGGCATCACTTAATCTTTCTAGAACAGATGCCCCCAATGAACATTCCTTAACAATCGGTAAAAACAGTAGGCACGGTACGAGATTTTCACGTTTCTTCAATCTGCGACATTCTGAAACTTATTGTTTAAATCATCGATTTCCGACAAGTAAACTAATGGTAGTATATTAATCATTTTCCAGGATGTTTCCAATAACTGGTTGTGTTTATGTAAAGATAAGATTAGATTTGATAAGATCAGAAAATATTGGTTTTTTAATTAGTCTGTGTGACTCTCATAAACTAGATGATGTTTCCACTTGTTTCAGCTCAGTTAAAACGGTTAAAACAAACTATGGCAACACTGAAACAACACCGAAAGCACGCCAAATATTTGTTAATAACAACAAATCGGCAACAGCACAGCATCCTTGTTCAATCGTCTGTATTCTCACTCTCCGTACCAGTTCGGCCTCAGCTCGGCACCGGATGTTCGTGCCCATTCATACTTTTACTCTGGTTTTTCCCCTCCATAGAATTCGGAAGCAAAGCCGCAAAATTGGACCATAAGGATGGCACCAACGCCGATGTTTCGCTCAGTATCCTTACCGTTTCCATCGCAGGAGGCTGCCCTTGCTGCTATGCTCCAAGCTGGTTGGACCACGTGTTCTTCGGCAGATGGCTCGAAAGAATTTTACAACTCACAAACCAACCCCCTCACCGTTCTTTCGCTAATGGAGGGTCGTGCACTGTTCAGTATGTGTTCAACCTTTGGCTGTGCATTTAACAGCTGAATATTTACATTTTCCATGAAACCTGTCGCCTGTGGCTGTGATTCCATAGAGGTGATGCAGTTCGTTTGAATTGTTTTCATCTGTCCTTTCTATGAAGCCATGAATTCAACTACCTATGGGGAAAACAATGCTTAAGCTGGACTTGTAAATTATACAGTACTTAGAAAAATCATTATTGTCAGCTACTATTTAAAGCAAGGTTTACATTGCGCTTGGACCAATGTAAGCGAAAAATTTGCATTTAATTTAGAGTCTCCTAAAAGCGAAAATTCTTGTTCTAGAATTCATAATCCTCACGCGTAATAAACTTCATATTTTTTTTTCTCATTTTGACCAAAGTCAACCTAGGGGAAAGTACCATACGTTCTGCCGCCAAACTTCACACGATGAATGGTATGACTAACAAGCAAAAGTGCTTCCAAGAATGCTCAGTAAAAAGACCATTCGTCCCAGGAGGACACTTAAGCCATACTTTTGTCCGGGCTGGGAGCAAAGAACATCATCCTCCCTACCACAAATCCAAGCAGGCAAGCATGGGAAGGAAGCAAACCAGTAGTGGAGAAAAATTTTACGATTTCACCATATTTGCAAAAGTTGTTTTCTTCCTTCAAAGTCGTTCCGTTCCGGTTGCTGTGTAAATTCTCCCTCCAACGGCATGCCGATTTGATAAAGACTCACCCCTGCCGGCCTTGGTGATTGTTGAAGTGAAAGCTCAACCCTCAACTCTCGAAAAGTAAGCAGCAGTAGTAGCTAGTCGGAGCATCAGCCATCGATCATCTCGAGTCTCGTTTATGACGGTTCCGGATGCTGGTTGGAGAAGCACACATGTGCACACATACACCTACACATGTAAGCAGTGGGAGCCAGAGTTTCCATTCCGGAGCAAATTGGGTCCATTGGGAGAAAGCGGCAGCTCTACGAGAAAGGATAAAAGTGTTACCGAGATAAATAGCTGGTTCCTGCCATTCTGAAAGTCCGGAAGAAAAATCCGGAGGAAAAACAACACCATATGCAAGTGCAAAAGATTTTTGACGTTAGGTATCTTCGTCCCTGAAGTGATTTGATTTCTTCTCGAGCAGCTGCCCTTGACTCCACCCACCGACCGTTTGCCATTTCAGCATGTTTTGATAGCGCAAGGACGTGTGACGTAAGCATCATACGAGGGAAGAAAAATTGCATCCCTAGAGCGGGGGTATAAATTTCGTAACTTTCGGCACCCCTCGCCGGGAAAATCGTTGCTTGTTTTCGTCGGTGCTTTAGACTGTGGGTAAGAAAACTGTTGGCAAAGTGATCAAAATTCCAACAGCTCTCCAGTGGATTGCACTTGAGCGATCTTGAAAGTTTTCCTTAAGTGGCTCTCTCGAGAGAATCATAGATATGTTTGGATATGGGAGGGGGTGAGAATCATATCAATAGGTAAGTGATGGGATTTTTAACGATTCTGTGTTCCCTGCTTAGGAAACACTCCCTCTTCTTGGTAATGACTCTGATCACCAGGTAGGTAAACAGGGCGATTAACGAGTGTATCGGAAAGTAATTACCAACATCCGAGCACAGTGTTGATGAAGATGTTTTCTGTGTGTTTGCGAGGACTTGTTTATTGACAGTTGTGCGGGCATTCGGTTTGATTCGGTTAAATTGATCGCTTAAAAAATGACGAGAATTCATCTGGAAACGTGAAAGAACGCGAATTCTGCACCAATGGTTGGTGTTACCTAAAGCCAAATCACCCAAGTCAAACTTTAATACGTTTTAAAGTGAAAACACAAGCTTCTTCGGATATTAAAAAAAAACTGACACATAAGACATTAGGGTCAATATTGAACCGGATTTCAAGCCTTTCTAGAATTATGAAATTTCAACCAAGGCATAATGTTTGTACTTCATTTGAAAGGTAATGGTCTCAAAAATGCAATGGTGGCAGCAAAACCTGGTTCCAATAACATTGGCCACCGGTAATCTGCTACAGAGGGAAGGGGTTTTTTATTTCGATATGTGAACAGAATAGCATTCAAAACATTCCAGACTCGTTGTAGAGAGTTGACATCTTCAGCTAAGTTTTTCAGTAACGTTTGCATTAAAAAATGGACTTTTTTCGGATGGTGATAAAAAAAAGCTAAGACAGATAATTGCTTTTTAAAAATTTCCCATGGAAGGTAATTATTTAAGCTTACTTACAAAAAAAAAATCCTACGCCCTTGCGAGCGGCCTTCCTGCAGTTAACCGGAACATTCGCCATGGCGTGTAGGCATGTTTTTGAGTTCTTTCTTCGTTTTATTTATCAATTCCTTCTCAGTTTTCACGACAAAATTGTTGGAGTAGATCTTACGGTTTAGGTTGGCTCAGAAATTCTCGATGGGACGCAGCTGGGGGACGTTGGGCGGGTTCGTCGACTTGGGTACCACATCGATATTCAGCCGCTCCATCTCCTCCAACGATCGCTTCGAGTAGTGGGCCGACGCCAGATCCGGCCAGAACACCGCGTCTTCGCCCTTATGGTATTTCTTGATGAACGACGCAACTTCCGGCAGGCTACTATAAATTTCCCCGTTCACAGCCAGTCCGGAGCGAAAGAAGATCGGCTTTGACATCCCCCTCTCGCTGATTGTCAGCCACAGCAGCACCTTCTTGGGAACTTGGTGTGTGAAATGAACTTCACCTCAGAGGTCACGTCCTTTGTGGGGAAGTAAAATACGAAGTGCCCTGCCAGTCGTTGCCATCCAGGGTGAGATAGGTCTCGTGGTCCATCACCACCGCCACGTCGCGATTCGCGCTGCTGCGTCATTGCCTGCAGCTCCGAAACCAGTGGACGCGCCTTCCGCTTCCTGACATGTATGTTCATGTTCGCCAGGTACATTTTCACTGTTTGGCCGGTTGTCTAATAGTGCCAAGATGTTGTAGATGCCGGAATGGGCGTATCCGGCGTCCACAAAATGCTGCACGATGTCCGTTTTCGAACGCGCAAACTTCTGAACGGAGTTGCTTCACTGTTTATGCCATCACGGTTAGAGTTCGACTGATAGTGCTGTCAAATTTAGTCTGCTGACTCATGGGTTACTATGATTGATGCTGCATGGGTAGTTTTGACAGTGCGGGTGAAGGTAAACCCATGAAAAATCGGCAATTTTTGTCCATTTCTTTTAATGCAAACGTTAGTGTGCATGTAAACTTACTTTATAACCTGAATCTCGAGATCCTTGACATATAGCAAGTTAGCGTATTCGACAAAGATATTTGGTTGATTGAGGCCTTAAGGATGGTGTTAACATTAGTTCAGAACTCGTCCGCAACGTGGCACTAGTGTGCATGTGAACTTTGTGTATTACCTGTATTTTTAGATCTAGATCGTGTATAAGTTTACTGTTTTCTGGAAAGTTAGTTGTATAATTATGAGCTTCCAGACGCTTGACTCAATAATTCTGAATTATCTCACTCCGTGGCGCTAGTGTGCATGTAAACTTACTGTATAATCTAGATCTCGAGATTATTGACCAATAGCAAGATGGCATCCACAAAAAAGATATTCGAAGGGTCAGAGCTTTTTGAATGGTGTACACATTAGATCAGAATTCATCCGCTACGTGACGCTAGTTTTCATGTGAACTTTCTGTAATATCTGTATTTTGATATCTAAATCATGTATGAACTCATTGTTTTCAGGAAATGTATTCGAGTAACCTTGGTCTTCCAGCCGGTCGACTTCATAGTTCAGAATTAAAACGTCTGCCTGTGAACTATGTAATGAATGAATTTGCCTGAATTTCTCTGAATAATTTCCCTGAAGTTCTCTGCAGAATTTCCGTGAAGATCTCTGAAAAATTTCCTTGCAGGTCTCTGAAGAACTTCCATGAAGTTCTCTGAAGAACTTCCCTGGAGTTCTCTGAAAGACTTCTCTGCAGTTCTCTATAGAACTACCCTGAAGTTCTCTGAAGAACTTCCATGAACTTCTCTGCAGAATTTTCCTGAAGTTCTATGAAAAATTTCTCTGAAGTGCTCAGCAAAACTTCCCTGCATTTCTCTGAAGACTTTCCAGAAGTTCTTTGCAAAACTTCCCTGCAGTTATCTGCAGAAATTTCCAGCAGTTCTCCAAAGAACTTTGCTAAAGATCTCTGGAAGACTTCCCTGAAGTTCTCTGCAGAACTTCCCTGAAGTTCTCTGAAGAAATTCCCTGAAGTTCTCTGGAGAAGTTCCATGAAGGACTTACCCAAAGTTTTTGAAGCACTTCTCTTAAGTTCTCTGAAGAATATTCCTGAAGTTCACTGAAGAACTTCCCTGATTTTTTCTGCAGAACTTCCCTGAAGTTCTCTGCAAAACTTCCCTGAAGTTCTCTGAAGAACTTTCCAGAAATTTTCTGCAAAACTTCCCTGAAGTTCTCTGAAAGACTTCCTTGCAGTTCTCTGCAGAACTTCCTTGAAGTTTTCTGAAAAACTTCTTTAAAGTTTTCTGAAAAACTTCCATGAAATTCTCTGAAGAACTTCTTTGAAGTTATCTGAAAGACTTCCCTGCAGTTCTGTGAAAAAACTTCCCCGAAGTTCGCTGAAAAACTTCTCTTAAGTTTTCTGCAGAATTTCTCGGAAGTTCTCTGAAGAATTTCCCTGAAGTTCTCTGCAAAATTTGCTTGAAATTCTCTGAAGATTTTTTTCTGAAGCTCTCTGCAGAACTTATCTGAAGCTCTCTGAATAACTTCCGTGAAGTTCTCTGCAGAACTTTCCTGAAGTTCTCTGCAGAACTTTCCTGAAGTTCTCTGCAGAACTTTCCTGAAGTTCTCTGCAGAGCTTCCCTGAGGTTTTCAGTAAAACTTTCATAAAGTTCTCCGAAGAACTTCCTTGAAGTTCTCTGAAGAACTGCTTTGATGTTCTCTGAAGAACTTGCCTGAAGTTCTCTGCAAAACTTGCTTGAAATTCTTTGAAGATTTTTTTTTGAAGTTCTCTGCAGAACTTATCTGAAGCTCTCTGAATAACTTCCGTGAAGTTCTCTGCAGAACTTTCCTGGAGTTCTCTGCAGAACTTTCCTGAAGTTCTCTGCACAGCTTCCCTGAGGTTCTCTGTAGAACTTTCATAAAGTTCTCCGAAGGACTTCCTTGAAGTTTTCTGAAGAACTTCCTTGAAGTTCTCTGAAGAACTTCTTTGATGTTCTCTGAAGAACTTGCCTGAAGTTCTCTGTAAAACTTCCCTGAAGTTCTCTGCAGAATTTCTTTTTGCTCAAATATGCTGCCTTTCAACGGTCATAACTTTTTCTGGTGATGTTGGATCGACAAGCTTTCTTGTGCAAAGTTGTTTGTTAAAGTCCAAGAAATTTAAAAAAAATGCTATTGAAGCAATTACATTTAATCTGAGGCAGTTATTTGAATGGTTCTCAAAATATATCAAAATTTCAAGTTTTGATGCCACTTTGTGAAGAAAAATACAAATCACATGAGGTCAAACTACGATATTCAGTAGTTTTGGGACCCAAGCTAACGGAAACTGGCATGGAGCTCTGGGTCTCAAGACTTTTTTCGGATTTTGTCGACCAGTGTTATCTTCATCATGCCGTTGCATGAAGGTCCTAAACCGGGTTGGATGGATCGATAGGCAACATCACTTATACGTATCCACGGGGATATAAAGAATCTCCTTCCAACAACAAGATTGAACAATTGGTCCAAAGAGGGAGCTATAGTATCTAACGTAAGGATTCCTTAATAGGTGGGGAAAAGAGCCCACCCTCTATTCCCAAACTGTTAGCAATGGGGAGTTGGCAATCCCTGTTCCCCCATATAGAGTGCTTCAATCGGGTGCCCTGATGGTACCTCCCATTTCCCTGTATATTGATGCTAATACAAATTTTATATAATTTTGTCTGTAAAATTATAAATGTTAGTTCATAAATTATTATATTTTTATGATTGTTGCAGCGCTAGCACGGCTCCAGTGGGAAAGGTAACTTTACGGCCTCAAAACTGTGTCGCAAATCTTTTGGGATGCTCTTGCAAGAGCGGGTGGTGCCAATCTTCTGAAAAAAAAAAAACAACTTACAGCGCCCTGGAAGGACGGGAATTTCCACGCAAGCCAAAACAAGGTGCAACACAGCTTTGAAGAGAAAATCTTCTCTTGGATGGACTGTCTTCTTTCTTGGTTAGATCGTCTCTTCTTCTTTGGGTGGATTGCCCGGTGGACTGCCTTGTTCGGAATGTAGAAAGAAAACTTTTGCTGCTTGGTCTCTTCTCCCAATTTCTTGTTTCCTCTTCTAGGTATGAACATAAACAGAAACTGGTATTCTCTGCAGTAGGGTTTACATATATACCTGCCGTGATGTAGTGCAACAAAAACTAAAAGCAAAGAGGGGTGGGACTTGTGTTGCTTCTCTGTTTTGCGTCAATCACATACATAAAAATCATTCATACACAGCGGATATTGGAATCACACACACACACACACACACACACACACACACACACACACACACACACACACACACACACACACACACACACACACACACACACACACACACACACACACACACACACACACACACACACACACACACACACACATATATTCATTCATTCATTCCAGTGGCAGATCCAAATAAGCATCGCGTAGGCGCGCTGCGAGCACAATCAAACATGTTTGATCCTGTAACATTGGCGTTGGCGCCACAAAGATGAAGAAAGAAAAAGCTTTTTTGAGTAGAATTTTTCGTATATGATCCATTCTCAAAAAACGTTAATAACTTTCCTATCTTTTCAAAAACATACCGTGGGTAAGATAGGCGCAAACTATCTATATCTATATATATATATATATATATATATATATATATATATATATATATATATATATATATATATATATATATATATATATATATATATATATATATATATATATATATATATATATATATATATATATATATATATATATATATATATATATATATATATATATATATATATATATATATATATATATATATATATATATATATATATATATATATATATATATATATATATATATATATATATATATATATATATATATATATATATATATATATATATATATATATATATATATATATATATATATATATATATATATATATATATATATATATATATATAGAGATATATTTATATATATATATATATATATATATATATATATATATATATATATATATATATATATATATACATATATATATATATATATATATATATATATATATATATATATATATTAGTACATATATTATTTCGTTGTTTACGCCTCCTTTGACATGGAATCAAACGAGGGAAAAATTTACGAGAGCTCGAAAGCTGTACGATAAACTGGTGACCAAAAAATCGGGCTGTGTTATCATGGACGATGAAACCTACATAAAATTCGATTATAAAACTATGCCGGGACCACAATTTTGTACCTCGCCGAAGGAAAAGGATGTTCCTGGATCAGTGAAAGCCATTTACACCGAAAAATTTGGCAAAAAAGTAATGGTGTGGTAGGCCATTTGTGGATGTGGAAAAATATCTCGTCTATTCATTACGACAGACACAATGAATGGTCAAATCTACGTGAAGGAGTGTCTGCAAAAAAAAGTTGCTACCCTTGATCAAACAGCATAACAAGCCTACAATCTTTTGGCCTGATCTTGCTTCCTGCCATCAATCTAAATATGCACTAGAGTGTACCAAACTGCCCAGAGATTCACCCTATCGAAACTTTGTGGTCTTTGACGAAGGCGAAGCTGAGCAAACACATGAAACCAGCGGAGTGTAGAAAAATTTAAGATAAATTGGCCAAAGTGGTGAAAATGGTAGGAGAAAGCACTGTGCAGAAGCTTATGAGTAGTGTTAAGGGAAATGCTATAGAACTCGCCTACCCTAGGAAAAATCAATCAAATTGAAATGAAAATGAAAAAAAAAACATTGTTATTTACTGTGTTTGAGAATAAAAGAAACGAAAATCATAGTATGGTCTTTTATTTTAGTCTTTTATTTGAGAAAGAAAGTGTATTTAAATTTTTCAAAACAGTCTTTAGGCAGCAGGAGTCCGTGTTTGTTACACAATAAGGTCTGTATCAGCAATAATCCAGACACCTCAAAACATGAATAAAACATAAATTTCGCATTTTATTTCCGTCGTAGTTGTTTATTTCAGATTCATGGGATGTGTTATTCGGTATTGGCATAAAATTTTCGAACTTTGCGCATAACTCCGTCCATTAGGGATTGTACAGACTCTTCAGAAATCGTAGAAGCCGTCTTTGTCCAAATTTGCTGGAAGTGTTTAATGGCTTTGATTCCTTGCTTCTTTCCAGAAAGCTTCCCCTTCATCAGAGCCCAATATCTCTCGATTGGTCGTAGCTCTGGGCAATTTGGTGGGTTTGAGGTTTTTGGTACAATGTTCACTTGATTTGCTTGGTACCACTCCATCACAGTTTTAGCATAGTGGCATGATGCCAAATCGGGCCAGAACAAAGGTTTTTCTTTGTGACTTTTGATGAAGGGTAGCAATCGCTTCTGCAGACACTCTTTCTGATAGATCTCCTTGTTGATTGTGCCTGTAGTGACGAAAGATTTACTCTTTTTGCCTAACAAGGAATTTTGGGTCAATTTCGATGCCTTCTTTGTTCTGAAATGCTCAGCTGTAGCATTTCTGGCCATAGCCGAATAAAAAGCCAGCCCTGGAAGCTGCAGGACATAAGTTTCATCGTCCATAACAACGCATGAAAACTTCGTCAAATATTCGCAGTACAAACGTCGAGCCCGTGATTTTGCTGCCAAGTTCTGTTTGTCGTTGCGATTTGGAACTGTTTTTACTTTATACGACTCCCTATTTTACGAACCACCGTTCGAATGGAGAGATTTGGGTTTTTCGTTAATATCCTTTTCACCTTCCGGTGCATGACAGGATCAGCGCGTCCAATGTTCTTGTCACGTCTCGGTTTCCTCTCCACCGTCAAACGTTCCGAAAATGATTTGAGCACATCGTGAACAGTGCATTTAGGCAAATCCAATGTTTTTGCAAGGTCCCGTATTGACAAGTCAGGATTTGCCGTACGCCCGTACAAAATTCGCTCGCGCACTTGTTTTTCTTTCGTCGCCATCTTGAATACTAAACATGAAATTTAAACATCAATCATGGTCTTTTTCATCATAGACTCTCAGCTATACCACAGTGAAATTTTTCATTCCTACGTGCAATATTTCAACAGTTACAGTGATTTGAAGGTGTCCTGATTAATGTGGATACATACCTTATACTAAAAATAACCTTATTAAATCCAAGGATTTCGTATAGCACCGAAATACTAGTGTTCCTCACTGCCCCATTTATTGCTTATTGCACCTCGATATTATCCCCTCTATTGTTTTGCAACAGCCCTATCTGCCCGAATGTACTTGACCCGAGGTCAAAAAGCTTCTCTACCATAAACAAATAAGTACAAAACAATGCGCAATCCCTTGGAATATATTCCCCCGTCAGCAAGCCAGCAGTTCGATCCCGGAGCGCGAAATTGCTATCAACCTTTGACATGCTGATCAATGTTTGGCCAGGAAATGGTCATCGCACATGCGGGACCGTCCGGAACTGCTCCGCTTCCGTTTTGGTTTCCCCGCAGGAGTGACGACAAACACGAAGCAAGTGGGCTGGGAAGAACAAACGATATTGTTATGGCAATCATCTCCGACATCCTAGTCTAGATGGCTGTTACGGTGGGTGGAGAGGGGCCGGGGTATTCCAAGAGACATTTATTGCTTTTATTGACGCACATAAAATGTGAATCCCTTCGTTCAACGCTCTTGTTCCTTTCCACATATAACTGCTAAGACAGATTGTAACGTATGGCTCGTCTGGGCTTCACAATGCCAGTTACCTATACCGATATGTACGGCATCGTTTTGTTGTCCCCGAATGAGTGCCCCCGCAACCCGTAGGATATCTTTGGCAGCAAATATAAACATATTGAGTTCATTTCGAATTCCAAGCACAGTTCCGTCATCTTGCGTTGTATATACAGTGGGAGCACACACTCAGAGTTCACAACATGCAAGTCGTAAAGTAAGATTCGCAGTCCGAAGGCTCAATTTATTGGAATATTAATGAAGTCAAAGTCACACTATTTGTCCCCTTTTGGCAAAGGTCTAAGTTCAAGCTGGGTAGGAATTCAGTTCCAAAGTGTTGTAACCATTCCAATTTATCACAATAGATTACGTGCTATTTTGTCAGAATGAAGAGTGACTTTCTGTGCCTCAGCACTTGAGTATGAACTTTTATCTAAAAGATTCCAGTATGACCGGTTATTTCAACAAATCACTTGTAAACCGAAAATTAATTTCCATAATTCATCGTTTCTGTTCAACTGTACTCCGTCCCAAATAAGCAATTTAACGACCGCAAAATTGTTCTGACAGCCAATAAACCATTTATAGCTGCAAAACACTTAATCCGACCTTATTGACTATCATATCGAGGGATTTCTCACTCTTGAAGCGCACACTCCAGACCGCTATCCATCGCAAGAATTCCGAAGAGCGCACAGCTGGAAGGAACACGAACAGACCTAATTTATGTAAGTGACGACACTAGGAATCGCAAGTTGCGGATTGAGTTTTCTCCCTCTCCAGCTTGGTAGCCAAGGTTGTTGCCTATCCTCATCGCCGTTGGTTGCAGGGACGATGGGGCAAGCCCCCGTAAAGTGGTTCTATTTTACGGCCTCGCCGGTCACGTTGCTCCCGGCGACAGTTGACAGTGGCGGATTAATCCGGCCGAATCTCCTCGCGCTCCAGTTTAATGAGTCATTAAAATTTTACCACACTCGTGCTAAGAGAACGCAAACGGTCTGCTTGCACCGGAATAATAGATTGCAAAAGTTTGGTTCTGGTGCTTTAAGATTGGCGTACTTCTGGCAGGATTACCAATGGGAATACTAGTGGGTTGCCGTGAGAAGTTGGGAACGGTTGAATTGTTGTTCGTTTCCGATGTAAATAAAATCTGTACCGTAAATACAAACATACACTTCTCATTAATTATGTCAATTCGAGGAGTACTAAAGCTCTCAAACCACTAACAGTACGATAGGTATCGTCTTTAAATCGTCAATGTTGGAAGTGGTGAAGGGAAAATGACAGGCAATGACTGACAGGGTGGGAAATAAAGACATTGTTTAAAAAAAAAGGTTTTTTCATCCACATAGGGGCCAATTATAGAAGTCGAGTCGACCGTCACGTTGCTCGACAAGTCTATTTTTTTTTTTCTTTTCCTATTGGAGGCTTTTTGACGTTATTACCTTTATGTGGTCGACAGGGTACCCGGGTACCTTTTCATGTTTTACATTACGAAATTTCATAGTTTATTTTAAAACAGGAAGCTGAAATTCAGTGACATCTTAATAAAAGTTGGAAGGCAACTTTTTGCATAAAAACATTTCGTATAGTAGCAAGGGGGCCGGGGGGGGGGGACTTCGATTTTTTTTACCCCTTAAGTGATCGACAGGGTACCCGGGTACCCACCAAATTCAAATGATTATAACTCTGGCAATTATTGACCGATTTTAATTCTTTTGGCACCGTTAGATTCAAAAACTCATTCGCTTTAGGGAAATTATCAGCAATGACCATTTGAATTCATCTGGTTCCTGTAAATCCGGGTTTCCGGGGCTGTGTTCCGGTACGGAGACACAATTTCGGAACATCTATTGAATTTCCAGGAATGGATGTCAAAATCTTTGGAATAATTCCTAGAAACTATTTCTATTCTATTGTGGGCCATATGCCGACTTGTTCCTGGAACGGCCATTCTGTAACAGGTTCCCGTGGGGCCTAGAGTGGCCATGAACATATTTAGAAGGAAACCCTGGCAATATGGGTATCAAAATTCATGAAATTTCTCCAGTAGGATATTTCTCAACGTTTTGTGGCCATCTGATGATTTGTCCTCGGACCTGTCTTTCCGGAACAGGTTCCCGTGGGGCCTCGAGTGGCCATGAACATTTTCAGAAGGAAACCCTGGCAATATGGGTATCAAAATTCATGAAATATCTTCAGTAGGATATTTCTCAACGTTTTGTGGCTAGTTTTGTTCATGGCCACTCGAGGCCTCACAGGAACCTGTTCCGAGATGACCGTTCCGAGGACAAATTATCAGATGGCCACAAAACGTTGAGAAATAGCTTTCTGGTTAAATTTCATGAATTTTGAAACCCATATTGCCAGGGTTTCCTTCTAAATATGTTAATGGCTACTCGAGACCAAACGGGAACTTGTTCCGGAATGACCGGTCCGAGGACAAATCATCAGATAGCCACAAAACGTTGAGAAATATCCTACTGGAGAAATTTCATGAATTTTAATACCCATACTGCCAGGATTTCCTTCTAAACATGAAAATGGCCAATTGAAGGAAACCTGTTCCGGAAAGACAGGTCCGAGGACAAATCATCAAATGGCCACTAAACGTTGAGAAATATCCTACTGGCGAAATTTCATGAATTTTGATACCCATATTGCCAGGGTTTTCTACTGAAAAATGTTCATGGCCACTCGAGGCCCCACGGGAACCTGTTCCGGAAAGACAGGTCCGAGGACAAATCATCAGATGGCCACTAAACGTTGAGAAATATCCTACTGGCGAAATTTCATGAATTTTGATACCCATATTGCCAGGGTTTCCTTCTAATTATGTTCATGGCCACTCTAGGCCCCACGGGAACCTGTTACAGAATGGCCGTTGCAGGAACAAGTCGGCATATGGCCCACAATGGAATAGAAATAGTTTCTAGGAATTATTCCAAAGATTTTGACATCCATTCCCGGAAATTCAATAGATGTTTCCAAATAGTGTCTCCGTACCGGACCACTGCCCCGGAAACCCGGATTTACGGGAACCAGATGAATTTAAATGGTCATTGCTGATAATGTCCCTGAAGCGAATGAGTTTTTGAATCTAACGGTGCCAAAAGAATTAAAATCGGTCAATAATAGCCAGAGTTATAATCATTTGAATTTGGTGGGTACCCGGGTACCCTGTCGATCACTTAAAGGTGTTTTTTTTTGTCGAACAAGAACTTCTCGAAAATCAGGAAAGGACTTCTCAGAGCATCAGGAAGCAATTTAGAAAAGAGGACTTCTTAGAACTTTGGATCTTTCTAGAGATTCTGAAGTTCTTCCCAGAAATTCAAATTGGAACTTCCCAGAAGTTCAGGAAGAAACTTACCAGGAAAAGCAGTACCTATAATTTCACAAAAAATCAGGAACAAACTGCCATACAGCTAAACATGATACGTCCCAGACTTTCCCGAATTTCAGGATGAAACTTACCAGAAAGGGCACTGATTTAACGGATTTCAGTGAAATTTTACAGTAATCTGTAAAAAATTGACCGAATTTTGTAATATTTTACGGATGTTAAATCGAATTACTGAACGTTCAACTGTTGAAAATTCGGTAAATTTTACAGATTTCCGTTAAAAAATCTAAGAGTGTAAGTTGCGAAGGAATTCTTCATAACTTTTAAGAAAGAACTTCTCTGAAGGTCAGGAGAGGACTTCCCTGAAGATAGAAAAGAAACTTACCAAAAGTTTAGTTTGAACTAAAGGGTGTGAGGAATCAAATTGCGACACACATAAATATTCGGCAAAATTCACCCGTTCAACCAATCATCTTCAAACTTTCAGGGAGTAAAATAAACATGTTATGAATATTTTCCCATGTTTGTTTTATTCAATTTCAATTCCATATCCAAATGCACGAACCTTCGTCTTTACACTACTCGTAAGGTCCTGTACAACATTTGGACCAACTTTTTTTTGCGTGGCAGTCAATTTTTTCATCATATCTTCCTCCGATTTCACTTCCTTAGGATGCTTCCGAAGTGCCTGCTTCATGATGGCCCAGTACTTTTCAATTGGCCGCAGTTCCGATGCGTTCGGGGGGGTTGAGATGCTTCGGCACGAAATTGACCTCCTTAGCCTTAGCCTCCTTAGCCAAACTTTGACATCTTCTGCTTTCTAACGTCCTCAGGGACATCGAATTTATGATGAACAGTGAAAAACTGGAGCCCCGGAAGCTGCCGGAAGTCTGCTTTTACATACGTCTCATCATCCATAACGAGGCAATGTGGTTTCGTCAATATCTGGGTGGGTTACCTACCATATTCTGCCGTTCATCGCGATTAGGCGCCTTTTGGACTTAGTACGTGTGTAGTCCTTCACGTTTTTTCGCATCTTGCACGAAAGTTTTGGTTAGATTCAGTTTTTTCGCCACATCTCGAACTGAACTGTTGGGATTCCTTTTGAAAGCTTGAACTACCCGCTTGTGATCCTTAACACTATACGGAGATCCATTTTTGCCTCTTTTTTTCTTTCCGATCGATGGTCAAACGTTCGTGGTACCGATTTAAAACACGAGACACCGTAGAAAGTACCATATCCAGCTTCCTGCTGATGGCACGATGAGAAGGATCCGGATTTTCGAGGTACGTGCGCAAAATTTCTTTGCGTCACTGCTGTTCTTCAGACTCCATCTTTGCAATGATTGCACATCTGTTAGTGAAACTTACATAGCGTAAACAAAAACACATTGAACTAGCTCCACCCAAAATTTCAATAGAAAATACCCAACGGGCAAATAGTTACAGCCATTTAAAAGTGGTGCAATTTGATTCCGTACAACCTTTGCCCAGAAGTGTTAGCTTTCCGGAGAGCTCCTAGCAGTTCAAGTAGACACTTCTCAGAAGAACAGAAAGAATTATAGGGGGTACTTCCTTATAGTTCAAGCAAGAATTTCCCACAAGTTCAGGAACAAGATGATTAAGATAATTTTTAAAGAAATTCTGGAGAAATTTTTCCCAAAACTTTTAAGGAATTTGCCTCGCAGAATCAGAAGTCTAGAAGGTAGTTAAGTTCAGGTAAAATCTAATCAAATGTTTCTGGAAGGTTTGGTTTTCCACGAAAATCAGGAGTGACTGCCAAGAAGTTCATGAGAAAACTTGCCAAAAGGTCAGGAGGAAACTCACCAAAATTTCAGCAAAGAGATTTGCAGAAGATCATCAGGAGAGAGATTCCTTTATATTCAAGAGATAATCTCTGAGGAACCGAAGAAGCAGTCTATACAAAAATCATTCAAATGGGCATAATGATATTGATTGCTCATGACATCATATTAAAATATGGTAAATACCATCTTCCCAACCGTTCGCAGCGTACTATGCGCTAGACCCCAAACTCATGTAGAAATTACAATTCCTTGGTTTCCATCTCACCTCGTTTGAGATATTTTATTGGTAAGAAAAGTTCACTGAAGTTAAGCAGAGAAGTAGGGTATGTGTCCCTTGACTCAGCCTAATGCAATAATCGATTACATTTTTTGCTACCAACTCGTAAACTATTTGAGCTGGAAGCGATATTTAACTAGTTATACACATGCTTAGGTATGTTCAATATGCCATTTGGTAGTATGTATCACGAAAAGTTACACAAATCATTTTATAAAGTCAGAGACTTTCGAGGATATGGATGTAATGTCGGTCTATAAGCGCCAAATTGGGTCTATTCATGGATGCAAGTTCGTCCCATTCGACAGATTTGTTATTAAATGTTGTCTTCGTACGATTTTTTTTATGATTTTCTGATTAATGCGTTTTCAACTGTATTCACTCTACCCAACAAACAATTTCATAAATCAAACTATACTAAAACTGCTAAGAAACACTAAAGTGATTTTCACATATGATTTAGCGACCATTTAATAATCAAAACATTATAATTCACTTTTTTTTTTTTTTTTTTCCCACTCTTTCTACACAGATTTTTGTTCCTTTAGTTTGTGTTTTTTTAAGATGAGCCATATGGAAAACTTTCAATCGAAACTCGAACTTGTTTAATTGTAAATTTTCAATAACGACATTTTTTTTTTTTTTTTTTCTACCTGCCTACGCGCGCGCGCGCGCGCGCGCGCTTTCCATATGGCAGCAGGCCGGGTTGGGAACGTGGAAAAAAAGCGTTCTAACATTGGGTCTATGGTTTTCTTGTTAAATCATTGTTATTTTACCTATGCAGCGTTGCCAGGTGGATTTATACAATATCGGTATTGCTTATTAAAAAATATCGGTATTTATCGGTATAAAGTAAAATTCAGATTTTTTTCAAGTGAACTATAGTTTAATTTTGATATAAGATTACAATATATTTTGGCGATCATTTTTCTTCTATTTTCAAATTTTATATGGACAAAGTTTGACGTAAACATAAAAAATAAAATAAAAAATACATTAGCCATTTTTTTATATTTACCATCTCGAGGTTGAATATGTATACTTTGAATAAATATACATTTCAATATATATTTTTTAGAATACACACTTCTTAAGATGTTATTAAGATAACAAAAATCATGTATAGCGATAAGGTTTTTGAGCCAACTCCCGTTGTGCTAAGCACATCCCTTATTTTTTTTAAATAGATTTTAACACAAAAACGGATTAATTCTAGTGTATACCGCTTCCAATTTTATACACTTTTCCATACATACCACTGGATTTGTTAGACACGAAAAGCTAAGATATGATCGATTATTCAACACTGCTTCTTGAGCGCATAGTGAATTTGATATTTTTGATTTTTTTTTGCTTGATAGAACGAAAATAGGCGACTACGACGAAGTAGCGCTCTACCCTATCAATAAACAGATAATTTCTTTTGAAAATCCCATATTAAAAAGCATAAATGTATAAAGTATTGTTGCTTGTTACTATAGGACTGATGACTTTACCCAACAAACAAACGAAAGCAGTAAATAAGCATATGTGCATTATTACAACTGAATTAAGACTTTTGTGGCTGAATAAAAAATCTGGCTGAAATATAAGCTGAATAAACATGTCTTCAATTGAAACAATAACATTATTTCAATTGTTTCATTTTGTTTGAATAACATGCTTATTAAAAGCTATTTTAGTATTTATATGTAACTAAATTTACACAGTTCAACAAAGAGTCGAATAACAGTTTATAAATCCGTTGAAACTTCGTTTATATAGCCTATTTATAGTTATGCTGTATAAATGATGCTATATTCATTGAATTCAGTTAATTCCTATGTTTTTGTTTATGAGTTTAATTTTTGGTACTGGTGAAAAAGTATTGACCTGTTTTCAAGAGTTGAAATTATAGTCAATTGCTTGAAGCAAATAGCTCAAAGGCTACCCTTTACATTGCCCATCAGAATAGAAAACAGCGCAGTGTTTACAAATAACATCAGAAAACATTGTCATATCTTTTTTAATCGTCTCTTGTTCAATATGCCCTTGCCAGTAATGCACGTAGTAAAACCGAACATCAACCATCAAAGCTTGGTAATTCAGATGTTTAATAACAGCATTTAGAAGGTTTATTTGAGCACTGATATTGCTTATATACAGACAACGCTATAAATAGAATATCAATGTAGCTCAATAAGAGCATCACTTCTGCTACTATTCAATATATAACATTGAGCTTATATAGCCGATTCGTTTGTACTTCATTCAATTCTAGAATAGCGCAGTTGGTAAGTCACGTAGTTGAGGATACGAAAGTTGATAGTTCGAATCTCGCTATTTAATGGTAATAAATAAATGTTACAAAATGTTTCTGTTGATGTCTATGCATAATAATATCAAATTAAATATGCACAATATGAAATCCAAATAAAAAAAAATTTAAAAAAGTTGAACAAAAGTTCTATAAAAGACACCACAGCTTTTTTAATATGCTCAATGATGTTGAAGAAAAATATATTATTCTTAACAAACACTCGCTTAGCTCAACAAAGGTCTCTTCGACTCTCGGAATTACCCTCAAGTTTTTTTTCGTAGACTACGTCTTACGGCAAGGGTGGCGTGTCAATTGAAAATCTAAAAATAAGCGACCGTCATGAAATATCGTTACAAATTAAACGCCTATAACTTTATAATAGCTCGATAGATTTTCAAGATGCTTACATAAATTGGGTCGGGATTTTTCCGCGTAGCAATTCCACTATCAAACATTATCCGTTAACAATATGAAAGTATTGAAAATAACGAAAATAAAAAGTGCACAATACTTTCCTATCACAGATTTCAAATGTCAGCAAGGGAGGTCTCATATGCAGCAGTGAACGATATAAAACGGGTACACCTTCGTAAATTGTCTCATTCGTGTTGCAGTACTGGAGTTGTGCGGAGCGTTGAGCCAATATGGATTGGCAGCATGTCGCCTGTCGATGGCATGTACCCTTGGTGCACTGGCTTCATTCAGCAGTGCGTAGTGGCAAGGCGCCAATGTGGATTTGGCAGCTGGTGGTGACAAGTCGTATAGAAGGTGCACTGGCGACCAACCAATTGAACAGGTAGCTGATTGCACTGCAGGCTGTTGCTAGTAAGTCGTTGGCTAGGCAACCGTTAATTATGCTGTGGTGTGCTAGGCAGTCGATTGCTTGGACCAGTGGTGTTTTTGTAGCTTGCCGGTGGGTACAACCACGAGGAGCGAAATAAGGTGCTTGTGTGTGTGATACTTGGTAGCCATATTTTAGTAAAGCGCAACACTCAACGCGCAACAACAAAAATAACAAGCTTCTTTAAAAGACTAAGAAGGTTTGAATCCGTCCTTTTCAGGACGACCAATTCCATTTTGAGAGAGTTTGTTTGATTTGAATTTACCTAACATTCCTTTTCAAGTTTTAAGCATTTGGCAGAGGGAAAAATGAGGGAATGGGCGGTGGTGGCAACAATAATATGTATGCATAGAGTGGGGTGTGATTATTTATGAATGCTCTGAGGAGGGAACGGGGATAATTCGATCGTTTTTTGATTGATTTATTTTTGAGATTTTTGCTGTTATCAACTAGAGGTTCTTACGACTGCCATTTTATTTACTCAAGTATTCAAAATGTTACAAATAAAATATGACTATATTTCGCGTACATATTCATCAATCGGTGTTGGAAAATTTTAAAGAATGTTGCGTTCTGGGAAGTATCAAGAAATTCATTATTACTGACAACGTTTTGATTCTCGTACATGATATTCCGAAGTAACATTTTCTGCACATTCTAATGAGTACTGTTATGAATAGTTATTCTGTTGTGTTAACGATTCGCGTTGGATAGAGTTTTACTTCTAGGAAGAAATAAGTTTTGAGAAACTGAAAGTGAGAGTAAGTACGATGCTTAATCGTTTTGATGCCAACCATATGCGCATTCAGTTCAACCAAGCGACACGTACGGACGTGTTTTTCGCTCCCTCGCAATAAAAGTTTTCCCCCGTGTTTCCCTCTCGCCCGCTTTCTCGCGATTGCGTGTCCGGTTCGCGATCTATCACCTGCGCTTACTCATCTTTTGGTGGTGGCAAGGCAAAAGCAAGCGCTGCAAAGTTCACCAAGTTTTTTCGCTCGACCTGTTGCCGTGGCAATGGGTCGAAAAAATCAACACGTGGTGACATCCACGCCAGTGGCATCAGCTCCTGACGCTATACCGAAACCGAGCAGCTCCAAGCGACTACGCCAAGACGACGCCGATCCAGCAGACCCTAACGCTCGACTATTAGCGAGCAACAAATTTTCCGTGCTCCCGGTACAGGAGGTACCAAAGAAGGTAAAAGTCCCCCCGCTCTTCACCACATCAAAGGACATCGCTGCTCTCAGGGCTGAGCTTGCAGCAATCAAAATTCAACCGCTTTTCAAGCTGTGCAGTACCGGCACAAAGATCATGTGCTCGACGGAGGCTGACTACCGTGCTGTTGGTGCTCACCTAGTCATCAAGAAACATGAGTTTTATACTCACGACGCACCAGGAAACAAGCCGCTGAAGGTGATTCTGCGTGGCCTTCCGGAATTCACTCCGGAGGCAATAATTGCTGAGCTGCAAGCGGCAGCTCTGAAACCAGTGAAGGTGTTCCCGATCAGACGTCAACAACAGGGAAATCATCGGGACCAACTCTATCTGGTCCATCTGGAGAAGGGTTCCGTCACGATGGCGGACCTGTTGAAAATACGGGCCCTTTTCAACGTCATTGTCGAGTGGGACCGGTATCGCCCGAGAAAGCATGACGTGACGCAGTGTGGCAACTGCCTTGTATTCGGCCACGGAACTCGAAACTGCCACATGAAACCACGTTGCGGCAAGTGTGCACACACTACCATGGATTGTGCACCAATGGATGAAGAAACACCACCAAAGTGCGCCAACTGCGGCGCTAACCACGAAGGTAACAACCGAACCTGTCCCAAACGTGCGGAGTTTCTGGCGATCCGCAAACAGGCGTCCACTAAGTCCCGGCCGGGGCAACGCCGTCCGCCACCTCGACTGGATGAAGAAAATTTCCCGACGCTCCGGTACCAGGTGCCAAATCTATTGCCGATCCCATTGAATCACCGCCAAGTAAACCACCCATCAGCCTCCGTTCAGCATCGATTCGCGGCAGCTGCCACCGCCTCCACGCCGGCTCCTCCTCCAGGCTGGGCCAATCCGGGTTGCAGTACCTCCACGCAACCACCCGCCGATGGACAGCTCTACGACTCGGAGCAAATGGTCGAGTTCATCCAAGAGCTCTACCGCCAACTACGTTCCTGCCGCTGCAAGGAAGAACAGCTCAAAGCCGCCACATCCGTGACGATGAAATTTATTTTCAAATATGGACCATAATCGCACCATCAACATCGTAAATTGGAATGCTTGTTCCATCCGGAACAAAACAATCGAGCTCGGTGACTTCCTTAACAGGAAGGCCATCGACATCGCCATCGTCACCGAGACACATCTCAAGCCGGAACTCACCGTTTTCATCCCAGGATACCGGATTGTGCGACTTGATCGTAGCGGCTCTAGTGGAGGAGGAGTTGCGATCGCCCTGCGCTACAACATCAACTACCATCTGCTTCCGAGTCTTCAGCTGCAGTCAATCGAAGCCATCGGAATCGAGGTCGAAACTGTAATCGGCCCTATCACCATCATCGCGGCTTATTGTCCCAAGCAAGTCAGCACCGCTAACGGAACAACAACGGTCCTACGGAACGACATTCGCAAGCTCACTCGGAGGCAGGGGCAATTTATCATCGCCGGCGACCTAAATGCGAAACACGAAACCTGGGGGAACACCCGGCGGAACCGGAACGGAATAATTCTGCAGGAAGACCTGGAAGAGGGACATTACACCGTCCTGGGCCCGGATACTCCCACCCGGTTGAGCAGATCTGGGGTCCATTCGACAATCGACATCTTCCTCACCAACATGGGGAACAACATCGCCCAGCCGATCGTACACCAGGAGCTCAGCTCGGACCACTATCCGGTGGTGGCCGAAGTTGGCTCCTCGGTCAACCGGCATCGAATCACCAGACGAAACTATCACCGCGCCAGTTGGGAGAGGTTCCGACAACACGTTGACGACAACATCGATTTCGACATGCACCTTGATTCGGTTGATGACATCGAACGGCAGCTGCAGAGCATCGAGCAAGCGATCTCCCAGGCCCGGGAGCAACATGTACCGGTGATTGATCAGGTGAGCAACTCTGTACCCATTGATAGACCCACTAAAGAACTTATTCAATTGCGCAACGCCATTCGAAGGCAATATCAGCGAACTGGTTTGCCAACGCTAAAAAGTCACTGTAATCGAGTGACGAAAATTATTAAGGCCAGAATGGTGGACCTTAAGAATAACAATTTTTCCGACAAGATCCGCTCTCTCCCAGATTGTGCAAAGCCGTTCTGGAAGATGACAAAAATTTTGAAAACCAAGCCAAGGCCCATTCCACCGCTGATCCCACTAGACAACAATGGCTCTAAGGATCGCTTGATAACTCCTGCAGAGAAGGCTGCTGAGATAAGTCAACACTTCATCAGCTCCCATAATCTCGGACAAAACATCGTCAGTCCACACGAAGCTGCCGTTAGCGCGCTTATTACTAACATCCATCTAAGTCCCAACGATTTCACAGAGGAGTTGGAGATCTCAGCTGATGAATTGTTGACTTATATCAAAGGCTCAAAGAACATGAAGGCCCCAGGTTTCGACAACATCATGAACTTGGAGCTCAAGCAATTGAGCCCCCAGTTCTATAACCATCTGGCGATGGTTTTCAACCAATGTCTCCGACTTGGCTACTTCCCCTCGTGTTGGAAGTCAGCCAAAGTCATACCCATCCAGAAACCTGGGAAAGATCCTTCGTGTTCCAAGAGCTATAGGCCCATCAGCCTTCTCTCAGGGTTATCCAAGCTGTTTGAAAAAACGATCTACCGCCGGCTTCTTTCATCTGCCGACGAGCTGAACATCTTGCTCGACGAACAATTTGGCTTCCGACGTGGTCGGTCGACAATTCAACAACTTAATCGAGTCATTAACATCCTCAGACGGAACAAGTCTGTTTCAAAATCATCTGCCATGGCACTTCTCGACATCGAGAAGGCCTTTGATAACGTGTGGCATGATGGCTTGGTGTACAAGCTGCATCGATACAATCTTCCCATCTTTCTGGTGAAGATAATTAAAAACTATCTGACGGACAGGACATTCCGTGTTTCGCTGCAAGGTGCAGTTTCCGATGCACAGGAGATTTCCGCCGGTGTTCCGCAGGGAAGTATACTAGGTCCACTTCTGTTCAACCTATTCACCTCGGACATACCCCCGCTCCCTGAAAATGGATCTCTGTCGTTGTTCGCCGATGATACCGCAGTCGTCCACAATGGTAGGGTAACAAGAGCGCTTACAGCGAAACTGCAGCGAAGCCTGAATGTTCTGTCAGAATACTTCACCGAATGGAAGATCTGTATCAACGCGGCAAAGACCCAGGTCATCCTATTTCCACACTCCAACTCTCCCAAACTTGTTCCGCCTGAGGATTGTAAAATAAGCCTAAACAACACAACGGTGGAATGGGCCAAATCAGCTGTCTATCTTGGAGTTACAATAGACAGCAAGCTTATTTTCAGGGAGCAGGTTGACAAAACTGTCACAAAGTGTAACGTTCTGTTGAAGCTACTGTACCCATTGATCAACAGAAGGTCTACATTATCCCTGAAAAACAAGCTTGCTGTCTACAAGCAAATCATACTTCCAGTCATCGAGTACGGCATGCCAATCTGGGAGAGTTGCGCAAAAACACATCACCTGAAGCTTCAGCGTGTTCAAAATAAGTTCCTCAGGATGATCCTGAACACCCCTCCGAGGACAAGAACATCTGAGGTCCACCGTCTGGCCGAGATAAAAATGCTCGATGATCGCTTTAGTGAGTCTATCAATCGGTACAGGGCACGCTGCCTGACATCGGATCACCAGATCATCCGGAATCTGGTTCCCCACCCCTAGGATTTTCAAATTGTAGCTATAGTTTTAGTTTAAGTAGGTTATCAAATTTTAAACAAACAATGCCCCAAGGGCTGATCTGAAAATTAATTTAAAAACATAAAACACACAAAACACATAAACACATAAAACACACTAAACAAAGCTGAAGAGCCCATTGGGCTGAAACACTTAAAAATTATAAAACAATGTATAAGACAAAGAAATGCAAAATAAACAAGAATTTTACTACTACTACTATTTTTTGTTTCATTTTTGGGAGGGGGGTTATTGTGGGGGGGGTGTGGGGGGGGGTGGGGGGGGGGGGGGGGGCGGGGGGGGGGGCGGGGGTTGTTGGGGTTGGGGGTGGTTGCGGTGCTCCGCCCTCGCTGCGAGAAACATGGCTGCTGAAGCCTACGAGTTGGCGGGAAAAAGCCGCCCGTGACAACGAGACAAGAATCAATCATCCCGCGAGATGAACCAAGAGAGAAAGCCCAAGTTCAATCGCGAACTGTTTCTCCCCCGTCAACTAAATCCGTCCTTTTCAGGACGACCAAATTAGTTTGCCAACTGAAGAGTTCGTTTGGATGAATTTTTCTCTTGTGCTGTTTGAAATTTCCATTACCGCGCCCCGGCTGAACATGGCATTGCTTTAAACGCCGCGTCCCGGAGTAAATGGCAAAGCGCGTTGAACAACCAATGAACCAACAGATCCATAACTATCTTCTACGCGTTAGAGATAGTGGCCCTCTCAACCATCGTAGAAAATACAACCGGGACCGTATCATAATTAAGAGCCACCAAATGTTTTCTAAAGAGTGTACAATGGATTTTTTTTGGCCCTTTTCAGGACTGACTTAAATCAATTAGCGGATGGCCCTGACGTGTATGGGAATTCGATTGCTGCGTAGTCCTACGTCAACTTTGCGTACAACCCCATTGGGCTGTCCCTTATAGTTTTTTTCAAAAACGGTTAATATTTCGGGATATTTTAAGCCTGTCGTTAAGAAGACAGCAGCCAGGTAATTTTTTTTTATACCTGTGTCTGGATTTTTTTTTATAAGTTTATTTCAATACAATGGAGTCTGCCAGACATTTGAAATAAAAAGAGCAAAAAAGACAAAAAATTTTTTTTTGTTGGAATACCGCAAAGAAGGTAATTTTTATAAATCTTTTTATATTTTTTTGTTTTGTTGTGTGGAAAAAAAAAATCAAAAAATTATTTTTTTTTTTCTTTGCTGGGGGAAAGAGAATGAGGTGGTGGGAGATTAATTTTTATTAAACTCCATTTTAAGTTGAGGATGAAGTAATTTTTTTAGTAAATTTGTTTTTTTTAGATGATGATGATAGAGGAGGGGAAAAATTTTTTAGTGATGTACGCCAGGTAACACAAAAACCTCTCTTGACGATGTCACTCAAAGAGTCATACTTGCATTTTAATGAAACCCATAAAGATGTTGAACTAAGCTTTAGCTCACTCCTTAGTAAATCAGGATCCCATAACGTTTGTGTTTGAACGATTCACGAAAATGTGAATCTTATGTTCAACAGCTTAAAAATAAATCGCATTTTATGTGATTGCACTATCGATATGGAACAAATTCTCTGCGATGCACAATTTAGAACAGACTTTTGCCATCTTCGCGCGTGCATGAATTGTTACGATACGTCAGCATCAGAAACAGCCATTTTAGAAAAATTGGAAGAGAATGAAATTAAAGAAGTGTCATTTGAAAAGCGGATTACGGCTGATAGGTGTAATATTGAATTGAAAACTTTACCATCAGAAAAGTTTGTTTCTTTTTTTTACGAAAATTAATATATCATAATTGTATGAAAAATACGCAAAGTAAATTTTGAAAAACAAAAAGGGAAACACTAGAACATGGTAAAGTCTTAGTTATTTGTGATTTTTCTGAAAACTACACATTTGTTCTTCAAGATGAAGAGCAAAGTTATCATTGTAATAATGCTCACTGTACAATACATCTATTTGTAACATATTACAAAGATAACGGTTCACTAAAACACATAAGTTTTGTGATCATTTCTGATGCTTTAGAGCATGACACAGTAGCAGTTTAGTTATTTATCTCAAAATTATTGGAATATTTAAAATCACAAATTACAAATAAAAAGTTTATATTTAATACAGGCGGAGCAGTGTCGCAATATAAAAACAAAATTGCTAGCCTCTGTGGATTCAGAGATAGGCATAATACTGAAATTGAATGGCATTTTTTTGCAACTTTACACGGCAAGAGTCTTAGTGATGCGATCGGAGGTACTCTTAAGAGAATGGCAACTAGAGCAAGTTTAGCTAAGCAACACGAACATCCTATAACGAATGCTAGACAACTTTATGACTGGGCAAATAATCGCAAAGAGGATCTTGAAACAAAACTGACATTTTGCTTTTTGCACGGACATAGAGGCCGAAAAGGAATTCGATCGGATTTTTAACAAAGCAAAACCAATTCCTGGAACTAAAAAATATCATTCTTACAATCCAGTTTCAAATAACCAAATTGCAGTTATGGTATTTTCTAATTCTTATGATGAACCCAAAATAATTAATGTATTAAAATGATCTGAAATGAAATAAATTTAATGAAAATTGAAAAAAAAAACATTGTATGAGATACTGCTAAACATAACTATCCGTAACACACACATATCCACGAGCATCAACTTGATTCTTTTCCATCGCGTCCAAACAGAAACGGCTAATTCTGACTCCCACCGTGTCTGGGAAAAAAATGCCTGTTGTTCAAAAGTCTAGTATGAAAAAATACATTTTGTTGTGGACATCACGACTAACATTCAAATAGGGCCAAACAATATAAAAAAAAAAAAAGACGTGACCATCTTAAACTTTTCCCAAGTTTCAAGAAAATAACTTCAGCTTTTTTAAAAAAAAGAATTAGGGTTGAGAAATTTTACGTTTTATGTTTTTTAAGCATGAATTTACGAATTTTTTTCAGTGTATTTTTTTCTTGAAGAACACTTCATTATCTACAACTTGATCAAAAACGATATTTTGATCAGATGAGCCGCTTGCAAAAAAAAAATTGAAAAAATAAAATTCAAATTATTGATACGCTCTTTTAGAAAGTTAGTCCAGGATAATTTTGGATTTTTTTTTATGGAAAAAGTTATTTTGGGAGAAACCAACAGAAAGGGTGATACGGTCAAAATTTGGTCACGGGAAAACGCGTGTAAATCGGTGAAATCGTTTATTTAAAAAATCAAATTAAATTTCTTTTTCAAGTTCATTTAGTATAAAATTCAGGAAAAAATATTCAGTTAGGCTTCCGCTTTTCCAAATCCGAATTGCCGGGCCTTACGCTTGACCCCTGCCATCAGATTTTGTACACCACTTCCACCTTCTTCGCCGCAGAAAGCCAGTTTGCCTTGAACTGCTGCTCGTCCTTAGCAGTTTTTTTGGTCTTCTTTAGGTTCCGCTTGACAATAGCCCAGTATTTCTCAATTGGGCGGAGCTCTGGCGTGTTGGGAGGGTTCTTGTCCTTGGGAACCACCTGCACGTTGTTGGCGGCGTACCACTCCATGGCCTTTTTACCGTAATGGCAAGATGACAAATCCGGCCAAAACAGTACGGAACAACCGTGTTTCTTCAGGAAAGGCAGCAGACGTTTATTCAAACACTCTTTCACGTAAATTTCTTGGTTGACAGTCCCGGAAGCTATGAAAATGCTGCTTTTCAAGCCACAGGTACAGATGGCTTGCCAAACCAGATATTTCTTTGCGAACTTTGACCACGCAGTCAAACTTCGTCAGCATCGTCGTGTACAGCCTCCGGGATCGCGCTTTGGCCGTCGTATTTTGTTTATCATCGCGATTTGGAGTCACTACCTTCTTGTAAGTCAATAGTCCGGCTCGTTTTTTGGCTCGATGCACGGTTGTAGACGATACACCCAGCTTATTTGCGGCATCTCGGAGAGATAGGTTAGGGTTTCGCTTGAAACTACCGGCAACTCTCTTTGTCGTCTCAGCGGCTTCCGGTTTTCGATTTCCCTCCGATCCAGACTTCTTGGCTGTCGACAAACGTTCCCCAAACACTTTAATTACATTTGTAACGGTTGATTTGGCAACTTTTAGCGATTTTGCCAACTTTGCGTGCGAGTAGCTCGGATTTTCGCGATGCGCGAGCAAAATTTTGATACGCTGCTCTTCTTGCTTGGACGGCATTTTGACAACTGAAGAATGAATTCCAAAATCAAAATAGGAGCAACATTCTACACACACACACACCTTCAAAATGAGGGGTGTTCAGGTTTTTTAAATGCAAAATTGAAAGAAATACGTCAAGTTGATATTGACCAAATTTTGACCGTATCGCCCTTTATGGACAAAATTTCATTCAGATCGGAGAGAGTGGAGTCCAACCGGTTTGCTATTCTGCTTGGAAATGCTCTGTATAATATAGATACTGTAGATATACAACCATGTTTACATTTTCAACAAACATCAGGGACTTGTTTTGTTTTTGCCGTAGGACTACGTCTTTGTTTTCAATTTAGGGGTACACGTTGCGAGTATGAAAATTTGGAGCGTCATGAAATATGCTTAAGTTTTGAACGTTAATAAGTAATTCATTTCATGACCGATTTTCGAAATCTTTGCATCATACTATCAGGAATAATTCTACGCATAGTTTTTTATATTGAAATTGATTGAATTTCAACATTAAACTATAGAAAATAACATTAATACAAGGTAATGTCATATAATGTCAATATTTAAGAGTAAATTTACCAAATGCACAGTATAATCCTAGCACAGACTTCATATTTAAGTAAGGAACGTCTCCTAGGCAGCCATGAATGATATATAAGGTATGAATGATACATTCGAGTATTGATTTAGTTTTTTGGCAGTCGTGGAGCTCTGCAGGGTGAGATTTGCTGTGAGAACGCATTTGCGGTAGAAAGCACCCTGGAAGGTGCACTGGCGAGCAGTCGTTGCCCTGAGAGGCGTTGGTGCAGTTGGTTGTTGGTGGCGATGCTCCCGTCAACCTCGCTGCGAGAAACATACCTGCTAAAGTTCGTTTTTTTTGCATAACTGGTTGAATTGTTTTTAAATAAATTATCTTAAATAAATTAAATCTCAAACCTTTGTAGGGGTAAGTGGCGGGAACATCATCATCATCATCATTATAACCACTTGACAGAATGTGACGAAATTTTGCACATGTAATACCCAGAAAATATTACATGCAAAAGAAAGTGTTGCATTTTTTTCGAGTACAACCTTTAGTCTCTGTTCTAGTGAGGTCCGAAAAGGCGCCAAGAGAACTAGGGATTACGTAAAGAAAATAAAACGAGCCTAAACGCTTAAGCTTAAAAATTTAAACTGGTCTCTTGTATTTTGTCATCAATCTTAAATAGCTAGTTCTAGCAATAGTAGATGGTAAAAAAGAACATTGTTATCTTATTGAAGATTGGAAGAGGGATAGAGCGGTTTTTTAAAACAGCGAAGTCATAATAGTCACCGTTGAAGTTGCACAGGATTCACCATAAATTCCGCCACAACAGTCTCATTATTTTGTGACAGATAATGTAGACCTAAATAATTAAAAAAAATCAAATATAATATTTCAATAAGTTGACTATACTTATATCTTAACAACTAGCCAAAACAGTACATAATGTATCTCCATCATCAGGATGATATAAATCCTTGTGGCTTGGGAATCCATTGAGCAGATTAATACATTTTTGTAGTGGCTCTATCTACGGAAATTTTCCTACAGTTGATTTATTTTGGAAAATTTGAGTGACATAATGGGTGGTGAATATTTTTTCCTAGATCTTCCAAAACACTTTGCGCAACTTGCGAAACCACCTTCCCGCTTTGCCCAAAATCATCCCACAACGCCAATACAACTGGGCTCTCCTCCAGTGTCTAATAAACCATCCAAAGGAAACACGATTTATATGCTTCCACTTGCCTACTAAAGCGAGGGAAAGAGCTAATAATCTGTGTTGCCTCTTAAAATAACGCAGCTGGTGCCCCGGTGAATAGCTATATCAAATAATTCCCGCCAGGCATCCACCTCTTGCGTCCACGGTCACTGGCAGCCAAAGCGGCAAATCATCCATCTAGAAGGTTCAGAAAGTTCAGAATAACGGCGACCAATGGATAAGTTCCGGAAACGGATTTTATTACAAGTCACTTTCGTTCGCGCGCTTACGCTCGAAGGTTAATCGACCGATTTCAGTGAGTGCCTTTGTTCGATTTTGGGTTTCAAACCGGCCGGCCCCACTCCGGTCCAAATCTGGCTTCTTTCAATGAAAGGATGGATGTATTGTAGGGCAAATCGCACTGCTTCTCGGATGGGCAAGCCTGAGTTTGTTATATGAAAGTGACTGAAAATAGCGCCCTAATCGTCTGCCGAAATCGACTCGTGAAGCCGTGAATGTGGCTATCGCTTTTATGTTCGAATTTTGTCGTAAAAGTTTTGCAAGGCGATGTGTTAAAATTTGTCACACGCAGTGGCAGCTGAACGAACTTGGTATAAATTTATGATTCTTTTCGAATACTTTGGAAAGATCAATGCGGGGTTGTTTGAAACATTCCGGACAACATTCGTTAGAATCCAGCTGAAGAACTGCGTTACTCAATCAATTTGCTATTGAAAGATGGGACCAACAACGTAAATGGCCTCTGGCTTTCAATCCAGTTGATTCAGCGGATTCATCACCGCAAAACCATTCTCGCCAGTGCATTGTTCCGCAATCAGATGCTACCGGGTTAGTTAGCAAATAACACATAAATCGCCTTCCGATTGAATCGGAAATTGCAATCGGAAATCCACTCGCTTGGACGCATATCACGGAATGTGCATCGGGTGGGAGTTATACCTATGGATCGCTTGTAAAAGCCCTGACTGGAGTGCCGCCCAATCACACGGGTCATCAATTGTGACGACGATAATAACCAGTAATTCACTATAGAGTCGGGTAGGAAATATATGTATACGTGTTTTCGAGTCCAACTGAAAACGCAGAAACCTTACCGACACGGGTGCTGGAAATAGTTCCATTCCGTAAACCCCATCCTAGCCTAGACATTCTTGGAACATTGTGGTTCAATATTGCAGTTTGTATGAAATTGATTACTCTCTAGGAAGTAGATCTGAGTTATTTCAGTTCCATAAATTCCTACTCGGTAGGAATCAATCACTTCAGACATTGTTGGGCACGCAAAAGGGAAAGTTCCTCCAGTGAGCGCGCTTGATAAATGAAGTAGAGTTGAGATCTATTTTTCGTCACACTTGCTCTTCACCATTTTTTCCACACTCGTTTTCACACGAAATGGAATGTGACTTTCAGAACTAAATTTTAAATGTATTTACCTGCCAACGCGTGGGATGAATTTAGAAACAAAAAACTCGCAGACTGCTGAGATTGATGAAAATCTACCCCATCATCTTGACGACTATTCTGGCGTACTTGTTTGATTTTCCGACAGAACATAAGGTAGGGAACGTCTTAATCAGAGGTGAATGTTTTAATCAGTTGTTAGGAAATAAGACTAAAACTACTACATTTTCACTACATACGAACATAAGCTCTATTCGTCGAGCTAATGATTTGATGTATAAATCATGATTGATTACAAATTTATTACAGTCATTTTGAAGATTTAAAATTCATCATCTAGAAAACCATCAGTTTCCTACCTGCAGAAGAAATTCGCTCAAATGTTGCCTTTGTGTATTTAGCATTTGTTCACGTGTGCCGGAAGGAATGTCTTCATCAGTTCCTTCTTGCATCTAGGCTTGTTGCCAGAATGTGATGTTAAACATGTGATGCGATGTGATGTGATTAGAACCCACCACCAGTGCAAGGATTACCTATGTCTGCAGGACTATCCTCAGCAGGTTGCCCCGAGAGAATAGTCTACGTGATGGCTTGTTGTACCAGGGCCAATCGATCTCAATGAGGACCTTCGGAAGACTACGGCCAGAACCGCGTGTCTTCACATGACAAGGAACTGGCGACTCCACGAACCCTTGTCCAGTCAAGAAATCCTTCGACTACCTTACGCAACCACCTCCCCCCCCCCCCCCCCCAATCCCAGTTATTCCTGTTGTTTTAGAAACAGTGGAAATTTGTAGCATAAATGATGATTTATAAAAAATTTTAAGATACAAAATGTAGGAAATTTCACGTCTGAAGCTTAGATTCAATTAACAAATTTATGTTAGTTTTATTTGCACTAGCACTGAATGTGCTGAGATATTGCAAACGTCTACTGTTCCTAATAAAATACTTCAAAATTTAAATAACTTTCCATAAAACAATACAAGTCTCTATGTTGCATCATAAATTCATAGAATAAAAGTTTCATACGAATCTTTTATTGCTTGTTATTCGTATAGAACTCATATGCTTTTTTAAGCTGATATATGAAAATATGAAAATATAAAATGGTTCAAAATCTGAAATACATATAATTTGCTCGTTCTTTACAGGGTCTTACTTTTCTCACCTAAAAAATTTTAATATAAAAAAAAAAAAAATTTTTTTTTAAAAAAATTAAAAAATTAATGATGCATTACTTAATTAAACCATGAAAAGATCGCAGCAAGCCGTGCTTTGAAGCTGACGTTTTTTGCTTTTGCTGCGTTGTTTTCGCGAAAAAAAATATATTTATTTAACCAGAATAAAAAGTTAAATTATAAATATCCGAGTGCTATGCGTAAAACGTTGTGAGTTTAATCTATTCCCACTCAAAGTGTGTTGTGACCGTGTTCCTTCAGATAACTTGTGCGTCGGAAATGTTTTCCCATTTATTGTAAAGAGATGTTTATTTTTTTGGGTTTTTTTTTTTTTTTTGGGTGGCGGTGTGTTTTGTTTGTTTTTGTTTGTGTTTTGTTTTTTTTTTTTTTCTTTTGTTTTTTTGTTTTTTTTTTTTTTTTGTTTTCTTGTTCTGTTTTGTTTTTTTTTGTTTTTTGTTCTGTTTTTTTTTTTGTTTTTTTTTGTTGTTTTTTTTTTTTTCATTCTTTTTTCTTTTTCTTCTCTTGGATGTTTGTTTTTTTTTTTTTCTTTGCTTTTTTGTTTTTTTTTTCTTTTTTTTTTCTTTTTTTTTTTTTTTTTTTTTTTTTTTTTTTTTTTTTTGTTTTTGTTTTTTTTTTTTTTTGGTGTGTGTGTTTTTGTTTGTTTTTTTCTTTTTTCTTTCCTCCTTTTTTTATAATTTTTTTTTTTTTTTTATTAGCGCTTCGCACCGCATCGGGAGGAGCTTTGCTGCATTGGATAAGGAACTTGGTGAGGTCGTTTTGTATTATAGAAAATATACCTATTTAGCTACTATTTACACGCCAGGATCAAGAATGTCAATTTTTGATTCTGGGAGTGTGAAAATTCTTCACATATCCATTTGATATGTGAAGATTTCCATGCGGGGCTTATTGTATATGATTATGACCTCAGAATGTACGTGTATGAACAGGAATTCTTGAAATGGGTCGTTGGATTTTCAATAGAGCTGTCACCTTCAATCTCCAGGGCTAAAAATGTTTGCACATGGTGATAATATATAAATCAACGAAGAAATGCAGGCAAGTTTCATCCATAAAAGCACTGCCGGTGAGTGGGAGATTGATCTCTCTCAAAACACACACACACACACACACACACACACACACACACACACACACACACACACACACACACACACACACACACACACACACACACACACACACACACATTATTTTCCTTGGCCATGTAAAAAGCGGCTACAGTTAGTGTTAATACGGGAACATTATATACGTATGTACAAAATATATCTGACATCTACTAGATTGTTACTGAAAAAAAAAATAATATACGTATTAATCTCCTACTATTCCTGGGAAGGGTGAAAATAGAATTGATCATTCCAAATATCAAGGATAAAATTTCAATGAAAGATATTATGTTATAAGAAATATTGTTAAAAAAAATGTCATACTGTTCTAGTTACATTTTGAAGACAGCAATTGGAGTGATCGAAGAGCCCGGTTTGTTGATTTCTGTAATAAACGGCTTATCTAATTATACATAATACAACTAAACAAAATATTTAAATAAAATCATATTTAGATAGTTGAAGTTCAGAAGTTCAATTTTAAAGTAAACATTATGCTGAAATGCTGAAAAACAAATTGAGCTTCTGATGCTTGTCATGTCTTGGTCACGGTCTTGGAATGGAAAGATGATCCAAAGTGTCCTGAAATTATCAGTTAAATAAGACTATGATTATGATATGATATGATTTATCGGTATGGGTATACAAATTGATTTATAGGTTCACGATCTTCAGTCGCACCCGCTCACTTCGCTATTGTCAAAATGGCAACATTGCCCAGGCTACATGTTTCAGCTGGCAGTCTTTTGTGATCAAATGCCTCGTTGAGGCGTGAAGTAGGAACTTGTGAGGACCAGAAGTCGGTTGCACCCTCCTTTTAAGTTGTCAACTCACCATTTGAAGCCCGCCAGAATGTGATGGTAAACATTGAGTTAAATTTATTTCATATTAAGATGATCTGAAATCACTATTTATTTCATGTTTCTTCCAGTCATTTGAGGTTTATCTGTGCTTATGATTATATTATCCATCATCTGGCACTATCATATGCAATAAAACAAATGTTTCGGAGCTGTCCAATAGTACTTAACGATAAATAATGCTTCGCTGTTGAGCGGAAGCTTTGGCATCGCTGTTTCTTTTGAGTGAGCCCATGTTACCTCTCTTCTTTGTTAAACATGGATACAGGATTGCCACCTAGGATGCCACATACACAGATTTATCTAGATTGAAACTTTTTTTTTTTCATTTTTCACATACTGATATCTGTTTATAAATATGTAAAGAATAACAAAAAAAACTATACGGTAGTTCTTAGAGAAAATCCTGATTTGTTGGACATTTTTTGCATGAATTCGATAATCTCATATATATAATTCTTAAAACTTAATCTTCTTAAGATGTCTGCAAGGATACTTACATCTTGTTCTTTAGAAAATACTTCAGTAATATTTTCAAGTATTCCGCTGAAGAAGTGTTTGTTTCAAAGTACTTCAAGAGATTGTAACACAAATTTACTCAGAATTTCCTGCAGGGATTGCTACAAAAATATTGTTCTTCCAATTAAGAAGTATTTATTTAATAATTATCAAATGAACTGGATCCTTGTGCAAGCTGCGCATGCGAAAAGCTGCCATTGTTTCTGGATCAGATGATCCGATCCGATACGATCCAATGAATTCCAGATTATACAAAGTATCTTCGAATTAAAGCATTTGAAAGTTCTGTATCCATCTTCCACCAGATGGCTGTCGTTGGAGTCAGTTGTCAACAGGAATCTGGAACAGTTTTCGGAGCTCGTAATATTTTTCTCATTCCAATACAACTGCGACAGCAATCTAACCGCATTCTCTGTCATCTTAATGACCCGACGACGCAACCACTTCTCGACATCTGTGAGGAAATTATCTAAAACACCGGATGGATTTCGGAATTTCTGATTTCGAGAAACTTCTTTGAGGTCTGAAATATAGATCAGGTTAGCAGAACGAGAAATGCTTAGATCCGGAATTCTCGATGATACCAGGAAGAAGGCTTTCTACTCGATCTACTTTGATAGAAACCGAGTAGATTAAACAGAACATTAAGGTCTGTATCCGCAATAATCCGGACACCTCAAAATATGAAGAAAACATAAATTTCGCATAATATTTCCGTCGTAGCTGTTTATTTCAGATTCATGGGATGTGTTTTAAGAATTCGTGAAGACCAAACATAGTTATTCGGTATTTGCATAAAATTTTCGAACTTTGCGCTTAACTCCGTCCATTTGTACAGACTCTTCAGAAATCGTAGAAGCCGTCTTTGTCCAAATTTGCTGGAAGTGTTTGATGTCTTTGATTCCTTGCTTCCTTCCACAAAGCTTCTGCATCATCAAAGCTCAATATCTCTCGATTGTTTGAAGCTCTGGGCAATTTGGCGGATTTGAGGTTTTTGGTACAATGTTCACTAGATTTGCTTGGTACCACTCCATCACAGTTTTAGCATAGTAGCATGATGCCAAATTGGGCCAGAACAAAGGTTTTTCTTTGTGACTTTTGATGAAGGGTAGCAATCGCTTCTGCAGACACTCTTTCTGATAGATCTCCTTGTTGATTGTGCCTGTAGTGACGAAAAATTTACTCTTTTTGCCACACGTGCAAATTGCTTGCCACACAAGGTATTTTTTGGGAAATTTCGATGCCTTCTTCGTTCTGAAATGCTCAGCTGTAGCATTTCTGGCCATCGCAGAATAAAAAGCCAGCCCTGGAAGCTGCTTGAAATCCTCCAAGACATAAGTTTCATCGTCTATAACAACGCATGAAAACTTCGTCAAATATTCGAAGTACAAACGTCGAGCCCGTGATTTTGCTGCCATGTTCTGTTTGTCGTTGCGATTTGGAACTGTTTTTACTTTATACGACTTAAGTCCCAAACGTTGTTTTGATTTTTGGACAAAACCAGGCGACATCCCTATTTTACGAGCCACCGTTCGAATGGAGAGATTTG
>JAHHFK020004266.1:0-60523 GCA_024533555.2 Aedes koreicus
CTCACGGAAACGACCACCGAAATCCTTTTTATGACCCTCGGATCCTCTTTCCGGGACCGTAAAAATGATGAAGAAAAATTCATACATTCGTAGCAACGATGACGAACATTTGATAAATTTGCTCCTAACAGTCGTCGAAGGGGAAAAGCCCATTTAAAGCATTAAAATTTTGAAACTGCACATAAAGCATTCTCCCAAATTGCGAGCCAATATAAATGTACACCCGCTAAACCTCCAACCGAGAAGCAAGACCGCCATGGCCACCAAAGAGCACCTATTGGGTGGTTCCCGCAGGAGGCACTCAATGGAGCGATAAAAATGTGCTGCCATCAGACAAAACACAACCAGCTACTTTGGCCACCGGCTGTTGTGAGGTGAGGAAATGATGCCAAGGGACGCTCTCCGTTCTGGCACAGCAGATGAAAAAAAAATGGAAAATGGTGGGCTTGAAGAAGCACATTATTAATACCCAAATCCTTAAAATGTTCGTTTATTGTTGGATTTTTTGGCGTAGACTACTATGGGGGCATAATTTACAAGTACGAAACATGAGAGCATCATGTGAAGTGGTGAGCGATTGAATGTTTGTAACTTAATCATTCTACAATAAATTTTCTCAATTTGCGTGGAAAGATTAGAAATGAGCAATTTGTGATGTAGTTAAAAGTGTTTACATTAAACACATTAAACATTAAAATTTGCATTGCCTCATAACTGTGAAAATTGATGATTCCAAAAAAAAATTCTCAAGTAACGAATACGTCGAAAATAAGCTATGGTTTTAATGTGTTCATCATAGCATGCTGTGCGTGTGACTGTCATCTTTCATTTGTTTACTAGTTTTCACGTTTTAAATTCCTTGTTTTCAAAATCTCGCGCATTGAAAAATACATGAAAATTAAGGTTCTGAATACGTGACTACGTGAAATGGTTGTAACTATGCGACAATTGATGAGTCACGCGAGTGTTAAACCCTTCATAACCAGTTTGGAGAACATTGATCTTTGGACGAACTGCCAGGAAGAGGCAGAAAACTCGGATCTTACAACCCTAAACTGGATCAGAAAGCAGTAGCTCTAATTCGGAAGAACAAATCAATGTCGATACGTGATTTGGCCAAAAAAACGGGAACCAGCGTGGGAATGATTCAATGTATCAAGAAACGGACCAACAGACCTACAAGAGGCAGAAAATTGCCAAACAAAGTTCAGAACAGAGGCAATGCGCAACAAAAAGGGCCCGGAAATTGTATTGACGAGTTTTGCAGCGACCGGATGCATGTATTTTGATGGACGACAAGACCTATGCCAAAGAGGACTCAAAAACCCTTCCAGGTCCACAGAATTACTCTGCCGTCGTAGAGGAGGATGTAAGCGATGCAGACAGATCAATTCAAGTTAAGAAGTTTGATCGAAAAGTGCTGGTATGGCAAGGAATATGTTCCTGCGGTATGAAGTCTACCATTTTTTACACTACCGGAACAATCAATGCGGAAATCTATCGATCTGAGTGTCTGCAGAAGAGGTTGCTGCCTTTATATCAGAAGCATAGTGCCCCTTCACTGTTTTGGTCGGATTTAGCGTCAGCGCATTATGCCAAAACAACTCTCAATTTGCTCACGGAAAAAGGTATAGATTTCATTGAGAAAGACATCAATCCATCAAATTGCCCTCAGCTTTGGCCCATCGAACGCTATTGGGCGATTGTGAAGAGGGTCTTCAAAAAGACTGGTACAGCAGCTGAGAATAAGCAGGGGTTCAAATTGGGCTAAGCCGTCCAAAAACTTGATGAAAACTGTTTGATCAAAAATTTGCATATTCGTAAGACAATAATACTAATTTCATCCGGTCTTAACAATGTTCAAATTCAATCCCATTCAATGAAGAATCATATATTTATTTGTATATATATCTTTTATTTTATACGATTTGAAAGAAAAACAATATCGCCATATTGCCAGGGTATTCTACTGAAAATGTTCATGGGCACTCGAGGCCACATGGAAACCTGATCCGGAAAGACAGATCCGAGGACAAATCATCAGATGGCCACAAAATGTTGAAAACTATCGAGATTCTTTTCCCTATATTCGCGGGTTGAAAATTGTTTTTTCTTCATCCAGGGAACTTATTCAAATACCAACATTGTTTATGGCTCTACATTTTCTTTTTCACAGACATAAAGAATCATTTATGGGAAACAGCAGTTGTCGAAGCAGTGTTCTGCTGGGCTGTCGGGTGATCGACTTTATTTCATAGTACCTCGTTGACATTTTCGCCATTTCAGAGTTTTAATCATCTAGCACCGAGGCAGAAGATGCATATAGTTGCATTTCATTATTTTATGTACGTTGTTTTGAAATTCTTTACAACATCGTGTTATTTTCATCATATCATGACCTTCACATTTCAGTATACATTCATCGGTTGAGCTGTATAGATGTATATAGTTGCATCTTATTATTAGTTGCATATCATTATTGTTTTTACTAAGAAGAATAATCATAAATACATGTTATCTGCTTCAAGGTTGTAGGGAGGGTGATTACAGGTAGGGTAGATGTGTTTCTACTGTGTAGCATAAGGTATTTTCTATTTACCAACCATACTTATGAGAGGCCCCAGCGGCATCCTTATTGTTGGTTTAAATCGGTCCTCAAACTCGGAGTTTTTAACGTTTTCTTGTATTCCATTGAAATAAACCACCTACACTTGTGAGTGGCCCCAACAGCATCTTCACTGTTGGTTTAAATCGTTGCAAAGATTTTAATGCCTCAAATGTGCATCTCTGTACAGAGAATAAATCGGGATTATAGTTAAATATCTTATTCGCTGCCGACGTCAGTTGAATTCAGCACACCGTTAACCAAAACGGATCCCGCTGCCAACCTAACCATTTTATCCAACATCCCAGTGATTTCTCGTTGATGTGCAGAGGTATTCTCGGCTTCCAATAAAGCGAGTATCACGTCAACATATTCTTACCCATTCCCTACTTGACCTGCATTCGGGCGAGGCCAGCACCGGTATTGCTTTAGTTTGAGATCACTAGTTTTTACACATTGAGGATGAATGCTAGTCCCAAGCATCATCTTTTGGTTCTTTCTGTAATAATTGTGCAATAACGGAGTAGCAACCTCGGGCGGTCAATCATACTTATGCTCATGCTCAACGGAGTTCCACCAGCTGCAACTTCTTCACAAAGGCCATCATGGATAGCCATGATCCGCATGTCCAATCTCTACGATCATCTCGGTGGTTAGCTGAGTTAACGACTGGTGGTGATGAAGGTTGATAGTTCCATATTCCGCCTCCAATTTGCTCCGAACATGTGCCTTTTATTGTACATATGAAGCGCATCAATGACGTGAGACATATATCAAATAAACAAGAAAATTCATGGAAGAATATCCACAGTATGATTATTTTTTTCAGGTGGTTTTGTGGATGATTTTGCAGTAATAAGAGAAAATTCAAAACCAAAACTATTGATGAATAGAAAATAACTCTTCAGGTTCTTTTCTATACAGATGCTACAACCAACAAACACCATAATCGAAAACAAATGATTAAAACACAAGTGAATTGGTTTTCTTTTATTTTGTCTCTAATAATAATCGTTAGTAAACATTATTCAGAAAAGAAACCAATCTATTCATACTCCAATCTTGTGATTCAGCGTAGGATGAATCTAGGAAAGATGAGATTATGGGCAGTTACCTTTCTTGCATTTCATATATAATAGAATCAATTCGTGGCGTATTTATTATTCGTTTCCGAAATCAAAAATCACGTGAAACTTTGTTTTTCAAGGAACCGATATTTTTACGTATGTTTTCAATTTTCAAGCTACAAGTTAGATTGTATGAGGGTTCTAAAGATAAGTCTGAAAGATTGCACTAATCATCCGATAGAACTTCGAGTGCTATTTACAGAATGATACTTAGATAAACTCACACAATAAACAAGAGGCAACCATTTTCATTAAAAATCGTCTTGTTATTCATTCAATTTTGATTTAACTCGGATGATAATTGCCGGAGTAGTTTATTTCAGTCCACCTAATACCGTTTTAAATCATTCACCAAGGCCAACAATTAATGCAGAGACTGACAAAAGATTGATTGCTCCATTTCGTCTGAAGATTAAGCATTTAATTTTAAAATCTTTTGGATGCAGTCGACTTTGCGAGAAAACACATTTTCGTAGAATGGACTTTGCTAGTGCTGTGCGGTAGTGAATCCAATGCCGGAGCTGATGGTTCGAAACTCATTAATTAAAGACGATGCATTTCAGGATTTATTTATGTCCTTCTTGAACCGAGCGACAAAATATCCCAATCTTCATCCGAACCACAAAGGGTATTAAATCCGATCCACTTTCAGTAAGTACTGACAGAGATTCATGAATCATTAGTCTTTTCTCTGCCTAGAGCGACTTGGACTGTGGAATCTGTTGCAACCATTATATACCAAAGCTGTACTGGTTTACAGTGTTCACTTGTGCTAACCAATGCAACTAAACCTAATTAATTCACAACATAAAAGGAAACGCTTTCTTTGTTATTTTTATAGGATTAAATTGATCAGGTTTTAGGTTTTTCAGGTTTGTCTTTAAAATTAACCATAAGATTAGTATTTTTACAGAAAAAAGTGTATACACGCTTCAAAGGATTCGAGAAAAATGTTGAATGGACAACAACAACAGCAACGTCTTGTTTCAACATCCCTTTTCCATTGACGAAAAGTGACGAACACATCAGCAAATTGCATCTGGTGAAAACTGCACCGTTTGACATTCATCCTATTCATCGATGGCCCTCGCAACGTTCTCAAGCTAAAAGTTCAGAAAAAAAAGCTGCACCAAAGTACGTACTTTTCCTCTCGAGCCAAGTCTATTGTTGTTCATCGACACACAATAGAGGACCACCCGACCGACGAGGGACGAGCAACTTTGTACGGGAATCCTCTTTTCCACGCCAGTAATTAATAGTACTTACAAACCGAACGAGTGATTTTCTTTTGGCATTCTTTTTGTTTCGCGCTTTGTTTGCCCTCACTGGGAGGCCACCCAACAGAGGTCCTTTCCGGCTGAAAACGTGTGCAAGCTCATAAAACTATAAAAAGCTTTCAATTTTATTGATGGTATGTCGTTTTATATTTCCACACCCACTTGCGTACGCCCGGTTGGACATCCCGGCATTGGGGTTATTTATTTACAATTTACTTTGTTCGTTCTCGAACTCAGACACTGCTCGCCCTCCTGGTGTGGCTGGACAGATACATATATCCCAGTGGCTGTTTGCGGTAGGAAGAGCAGTACACCTAGAGTTGATGGAAAATTGTCATTGTTCATGACAAACAAACTGCAACAAACTCAAAACTATTCCTCAGATATATGCTCCAGGATTCTCTGTCGAACCACTGACTGGCAAACATTTGTGTCAATGTTTTTCCTTGACGGTGGGTAGCGATGTTCTCGGAGAAAAGTTGCCTCAACAATACGTACCTGAAAAAAAAATGGGAGAAAAAACACAAACTCTAGAATTTGGAATGGAAGTTTTCATGTGGAAATATGATTGTTGTAAATTACTAATTTGAATATAATTAGATTAAACTTGGTGTATTGGATTGCATGCCACAAATCGTTGGGCATAGCATATGAGTGTGTTTCCATACAATGAGTATGCAAATTCTAGCATATTTATTGGAATCGAGATCTCCAAACTGATAACTATGGATGGGGGATTTCTTCGTCTTGTACCAACCGAATTTCCGTCGAACACCTTTTGCAGGATAGTTGCCCGGCATTCTCGCAACATGTCCTGCCCAGCGTATCCTTCCAGCTTTTGCCACCTTATGAATACAGGGTTCACCGGCGAGTTGCGTGAGCTCATGGTTCATCCTTCGCTTCCATAGTCCGTCCTCCTGTACTCCACCAAATATGGTCGCTCAAAAGCACCGAGTGCTCGCAGGTCCTCTTCAAGCATTGTCCACGTCTCATGCCCGTAGAGATCAGGATTTTGTACACAATGCATTTCGTACGGGAGCTAAGTCTGTTTGACCGTAGTTGCTTGTGGAGCCCATAGTAGGCACGACTTCCACTGATAATCCGCTTCCGGATCTCACGTTGTCCACAGTAACCAGTGAGCCGAGATAGACAAATTCATCGACTACCTCGAACTCATTGCCGTCGATCGTTACACTGCTGCCCAGTCGGGTCCTGTCGTGCTTGGTTCCGCCTGCCAGCATGTACTTCGTTTTGGACGTATTTATCTTCAACCCAATCTTCTCTGCTTCGCGCTTTAATCTGGTGTACTGCTCTGCCACCGCCTCAAATGTTCTGCCGACAATATCCACGTCATCGGCAAAGCAGATAAATTGACCGGATCTGTTGAAAGTTGTATCAAACGCCGCTCGTCGCATAACACCTTCAAGAGCAATGTTGAACAGGAGGCAAGAAAGACCATCACCTTGACGAAGCCCCCTCCGGGATTCAAATGAACCCGATAATCTACCCGATATCCTCACACAGCACTGGGTTCCATCCCTTGTAGCCTTGATAGTCGGGTCAGCTTCCCCGGAAAGCTGTTCTCGTCCATGATCTTCCATAGCTCATATCGGTTAATTGTATCATATGCGGCTTTGAAGTTAATGAATAGATGATGCGTTGAGACTCTTTATTTACGGCAATTGGGATAATACTTTATAGGTGGCATTAAGGACAGTGATCGCACGATAGTTTTCACAGTCCAGCTTGTCACCTTTCTTATAGATTGGGCAGACAACCCCATCCTTCCAATCCTCCGGTAGCCGTTCGGTATCCCAAATCCTGTCTATCAGTCGATGCAGGCAATTTGCCAACTTGTCCGGCCCCATCTTGATAAGTTTTGCTCCAATTTCATCCCTTCCAACCGATTTGTTGTTCTTCAGCTGCTTGATAGCATCCTTAACTTCACCTATCGTTGGAGGTGCGACATCTCCGTCACTTACTGCATCGAATACGTCTCTTCCATCGCTGTCTTGGTCCTCTTCCTGTACTCCATTCAGATGTTCACCGAAGTGCTACTTTCACCTCACGATCGCCCGTCAGGGTTCTCCCATCACATTTCGGCTCGTGGCACGAAGCCTCTGCAGGATGCGTTGAGTTTCTGGTAGAACTTTCGCGTTTCATGTGAGCGGTGCAGCTGTTCTAGTTCCTCACACTCCTCCTCCTCCTGGCGGCGCTTTTTCTCCCGGAAGAGTTGGGTCTGCTGTCGCCGCTTCTGTCTGTATCGTTCCACACTACCCAAGTAACATTGCTAACACCATTCTGCTTTATTAAGCTTTATTAAAGTCTTATGAAAGCCACTTGAAATCAATTTGGTTTTATTATGGCACCAAGAGGTGCCAATAGGTTTCATATTTTAGTCAGGTTTATGAGAACCTACACAGCTTGTTTACAGCGATCTTAAAACCTCTTTTCTCAAATTACTTTTACTCCTTTCAAAGGTTTTATTTCGACTTTATGAACTCGTAAAATGCTGTATTGAAATGCCATTTTTAGACCCATTGATATTATCTTATTATAGTCAGTTGAAAAAGCATTTTAAAACCATTTTGCTCACAGTAAATTGGCATTGAAGGAAGTCACCATAAGACCAAATTGTTTTATAACAGTCATTGCGAAGAAAAATTGGCTTTATGGCAAAACTGTGATTATTTTCCAATGTGGAAAAATAAATGCTTCAAATTTTCAATGGTATGCAAATAAACTGTAGATCGGAGACTTATTTTGGCATTCTTTTAGATAATCTCATCCAATTACAAGCACTTTTCAGGAAATTCATGATAAGTTTATCGAATGTATTTTTTTAAATCTGATGTATGTTGTTGTAAGTTCGCATAATTTCCGAGGCACATTAATTTTTCGGCTCTTATCGCGCCAATATTCACCATAAAAATAAATGCGCATGCACTAGACCTTTTTTTACTGCTGAATGAATCAGAAGAGCAGAGAATCGAACAAAGCAGAACAACAAAAAACAACCTCGATTTCACAGTGAAGTTTGACAGCTGTGGCCATTTGGAAGTATTCTGGTTTTAATGGCAGCCAATAGGTTTTATGAAGGTTCTCAAGTGGTCGTAACATCTTTCACTAGAACATTTTCAAAATCTTTATGTTCTTATAAAGGTTTTATTAACTTGTTTTCCCAATCGTCTATAGAGTGGGCCATTTTGTGCAAATTTCGGCTTTAAAGAAGCATAGAGAAGGTGTTGGTAGACAAAAAACTTTTGATTGTAGTTTTATCAACAAAGCCGGGAGAAGTGTTATACGGCTAGAATAAAACTAAAATTGTTACTTGGGATGCTTAATAGGTCCTCGAGAGGGGTTTCGTCGAGCTGGCCCTCTTCCGGCAGCGCAGTTTTGAGCGATTGCGCGTAGCTTGCGGCGACGTCAGGTTGCTTCAGTCGCGCGAGATTGTACTGTGGCAGGCGCCGGTACCGAAAGTTGTTCACTACAGAGAGTTTTGAGCGCATCTTGACCATCACTAGGTAGTGGTCCGAGTCGATGTTAGTGCCTCGGTAGGTTCTGACGTCGGTGATGTCTGAGAAGTGCCGGCCATCCCTCAAAACGTGGTCGATTTATGATTCCGTTTGATTCGGTGACCTCCAGGTGTACCGATGTGGGAGGCTGTGCTGGAAGAAGGTACTAAAAAAGGGCCATGTTTTCGGAGGCGGCGAAGTCAATAAGTCGAAGGCCGTTTTCGTTGGTCAGCTGGTGTACGCTGAACTTTCCAATCATTGGTTTAAACTCCTCCTGGCCAACCTGAGCGTTGAAATCCCCGATGATGATTTTGATATCATGGTTTGGACAGCGGTCGTATTCACAATCCAGCTGCGTGTAGAATTCATCTTTGTCGTCATCGGTACTTCCGAGGTGAGGGTTATGCACATTAATGATGCTGATGTTGAAGAACCGGCCCTTGATCCTCAACCTGCCCATACGGGGGTTGATCGGCCACCATCCGATCACCCGCTTCTGCATCTCAGCCATCACGATGAAAGCAATTCCCAGCTCGTGTGTATTGCCGCAGCTCTGGTAGATGGTATGACCATCCCGAAACGTACGCACCGTGGATCCTTCTCAGCACACCTCCTGCAGCACTACGATGTCGAACTTTCGGTTCTGCAATTCGTCGGAAAGCACGCGAGTACTTCCTGGGAAATTCCAAGGCAGTTCCACGTTCCGAGTTGACGTTACTTATACTAGTCAAACGACCTATTAGGACCGCACCTTTTTCACAATGCTTTGACAAGAAACTTGGTTCAGGACTAATTATCTATCGTCCCTAAGTGTCCCTAAGACATATCTAAGATCTAGTGCATTTTTGAGTCTTGTTCTGGCCGGATTCGAAGAAACGCCATTTTTGGCGGGATGGTTGTCTGACATTCTAACAACATCCACTTAAACCCTTCTAGCTATAAAAACCTTCAGGATACTGTGTTCGCCATAGAATTTCGCCAACTCACGGTTCAATCATCTACTTCATACACCATTTGCATATACATCACCAAAAAGTGGTTCTAAGCAAAGTTCGTTAGAAAATACCAAGTACTTTCAAGTCCTCCTCGAGCACTGTCCATGTCTCATGCCTAAAGGGAAATACCGGTCGTATCGGCGTCTTGTAAATGGCACACTTAGTACGGGAACGGCGTCAACAAGACTTCCAAGTCGGTCGATCAATTATCACATTTGGATTTATGCCAGCTCTATCATTTCGTTTCCTCCAGCCAACAGATACTTAGTCTTCGACGTATTTGACATTTCTGCTTTCCGCTTCTGCTTGGTGTAGTGATGAGCCACAGCCTGGAATGTTATTCTACCAGTGTCCTCCAGTGTTGTGAGCAAAACAGATCAACTGGCTGGATTTATTGTAAATTGTTTCATAACACTTTCTAGTGGCAGAGAAGACCATCGCTTTGTCGATGTCCCTAGCGTGTTTCTAACGAGTCCGATAACGCTCTTCACGTACCATGATTAGCCAAGCAACGTAGCATAACAAAAAAATGTACACAGACTCAATCAAAAAAAAACTTAACAAAGCCTAGTTTTTATTTTTAATATACGTCAGTTATCTTGAAATTCAAGATAGAGGAAGAGAACCGATTATTTGCCGTTATCTCGCAGTTAGTTGGGACGAAAAAAATATGGACGAGAAGAGGGTGGAAATTCAATGTATGGTATTCGAAACACATGCACTATAGATTTTTAATCGTTTACTTATAACTCTCCAATTTTAATGTGCATCTTTTTGCCACACACAAACATGAATAAGAAAAAACAAACATGTAGGTTAATCTAACAATAATCTCACACTAATATTAGTAAGAAAATCGCAGCAAGCCGTGCTTGGAAACTGACGTGTTTTGTTTTTGCTGCTTCTTTTTCGCGAAAAATAAAATCAAAAATATATTCGTAATTCAACCTAATCGAACAGTGAAATCATAAGATTTCCACGTGTTTTGTGTAAGATGTAGTGAATAGAATCGATTTCCTCCCGAAATTTGTGATGGTCGGTAGTTTTTCCCCGATTTTATTTTTTTTATTTTTGTGCTTTGCCCCCGAAGGAAAAGTTAATATCAGCTTATTTGTGTTTGTTAGTGCGGTTAATATTGTGGCACGCGGAGAAAAATGATTAAATTAGAGTATTTTTCCGCTTTGTCGCGAGTGAATTGATGATTATAAGCAGTTTAGGAGTCGATATAGAGTCGCCTCATAGCGGCGGATTTTTATTATTGAAAGAGTGCGGAGAGAGAGAAAAGAGAGCCAGTGCAAAGTAGCAAACTGCCATTTGCTGGTCACAAGCAAAGAACGAAGCTAACGCGCATGCGTGGGTAAGTGACTGGCATGTAATTTCAGATGTACAGATGGAGAGCTGTGAAGTTTTATTTTCGTTCGTTGCACAATGATTGTGATTTTCAAGTAAATTTTTTTCTCAGAAGTGCTTTTTTACCTGTGATTTCCGTTGTATTGCATTTGTGCGCGAAGTACTAATTGAATTCGGGCTGTTCCATTCGAAATGGATGATGTGAAAATATTTGCCGAATAACGGATTGTAGAGACATAAAAGCCTCCTTTAGCATCACAGGGAAGCCGTCCAATTGAAGACTGTATATCAGCAACAAATTCCTGTGAGGTCTATCTGATTATAACTAAATTTGAACGATACTGCTAAATACGTGCCATGCTCAAAACAGTAAGATTTGATGATGGAAGTTTATGCACAGCACCTATATCGTTTTGGTGTGTGTCCGGTGTATGGGGGGGGTGTTGTGAGTGAAAATGACCTCGGAATGGACGTGAGTAACCAGGCATTCTGAAATGGGTCACTGGAACCCAACAGAGCTATCACCTTCCAACTCCCGGGCTAAAAGTGTTTGTCGATTCGACAACAGTTCGTTTAACTGCAAACATTTTCTTCCATAAAAACACTGCCGGACGGTGGGCGTTGGATTGTATATACACACACATATACACACACCCAAGTAGCACACAAAACATCTTTAATATTCAATACTATGTTTTCATGTTTCATTTAAGTAAATCTGCAGTAACAAAAAGCATATTTTGTTACAGCAGAGTGTATTTCACGTATACGATGTACTAGATATTTCATTGGTGTTGCTCCAATGGTTTGCCAAGACGATTCAAAACAAACATTGGAGTTAGTCGAGACCTGTTTGTCTTTGTAAACTTGCAGCTAAGTAAACTTTATCATGACGTTGCATACTTTATATTTTCCAGTGTATGTGATGTTTATTATGGAGTAATTTTGACCTCCAGTGCAACATAACAAATAAGGTACACTCTTGTTCCAATGAAGCTTTCTGATACTTAAGGTTTTCAAAATGCGTTTTTGAGCCACATGCGCAACGTAATGAGAACGCAACATAATGTCAACAAATAATGTTACGTTCTTGCAACGTTCAATTGCACATTACCACAACAGTGATGACAATTGAAATATATCCAAATGAAATGTACACTACCGACCACATGTGTTTTGATATAGTAAGGGGATGTAATGTTAGTCTAGCTCCTTCATTCGGCCTATGTACCAAATATGGCATTAATTCAGCGAAAATCAACAAAATTATGTTGCTATCAAGATGGCGGATTTAAATCCAAGCAATTAAGACATTATTAATCAACTTACTGTTGTTCATTTCTGTGTATTTTCGGATTTTCTTAACTTTTAAGACAACATGATTTCACTGGTTAAGCTGAACAGATTATCTCTATGATTTTCGAATGATCAAAATTTGGCTAACTTGAACCGATAAACCAAATAATGCAGTCTAGATGTACAGAAAATAGTCACACGTTATAAACTACTGTTCAATATAGATCAATATAATGTTCAAATAGATAAAATAACAATGAATGACTACTGTTCTATATAATGTTCAAATCGATAAAATAACAATGATGTAACGAGAAAACCGTGGACCCAATGTTAGGGACATATTTTTTTCTTTGTACCCAACTATGTCCTGTTGTCTGAATAACTTAGTAAAAATGTTGTTATTGGTAAAATTTTCAATGGAAATGTATGAGTTTCGGTTGTATATTTTCCAAATGGCTCATCTAAACACAAACCAAAGGTACAAACCGTGTGCAGAGTGAATTATTATGTTTTTATTATCGAAGGGCCTATACATCATATGTGATAATCTCTTGAGTGTCTCAACGTAGTTTTAGCTTAATTTATTTTGTAAATTTTGTTGTTGGAATAAGCGAATACAGCTGAACGTGCTTGAAATCGTTAAATCAGGAAAAAAAACCGTACGAAGACTGCACTTAATCAAAAATCGATCGAATGGGACGAAGTTGCATCCATGCATAGACCCAATATGATGCTTATAGACCGACATTAAATCCATATCCCTCGAAAATTTCTGACTTTATGGATTGAGTTGTGTAGCCTTTCGTGATACATACTACGAATCGTTTTATTAAACGTACCTAAGCAAGTGTATAACTAGCTACATATAGCTTACAGCTAAAATATTTCATGAGTTAGAATGAAAAATGTAATCAATCATTGCATATTATGCGATCATTGCATATTATAAATGAAAAAATAATCAATACAAAATCTGATAAAATTAGGTAAGGATTGATTTCTAGAGGTTGTGGTTATTGTATAGGCCAAACAAAGAAAATAGCTTAAAGTGTTCATTATGCAACCTCTATAAGCTATGATTTTTATAGTAGAGACTATTACTATTTATGTTTTAAACAAGGATCACTCAAATAGTGAGAGCATAATATTTTCATTTTCGGGTGTTCTTACTAATTAATATAAATAAAATAGCTACCTACGTAAAGCTGAAATAAATTATCTTCCCAAATAAAATAAACAGTTGTGAGACTACTAGTTGTGCGTAATGAACATAAGCTGTTTTTGAATTATTGATTGATTTTACAAGAAAGCCGTAGACACAATTTTTAGGACAAAATTGTTGCTATGTTCCCAACTATAACCTAAAGCCCGATTCAAAGTAAATTTGGACGCATTCAAGTGATCAAAACTCAAGAATCAAACAACATACACGGTTGATCAAAACGTCAAACAAAAGGGTATTTATTCAGCTTTCAAACGATATATGACAAGCAATTACATTTTACCGTTTCGAACGAACTGTCGCACTTTACTTGTGATCGATGCCATCATGATCTGCCATTTCCATGTTAGGGCGTTTTTTGGGTGACCATTTCCATGTTAGGGCGGTTTCAAAAATAGATATTTTTTTAGTTTTCCCGAAAATGACTTTTTTCAAGAAATCATAACTTTTGAATCACTGAACCGATTTCAAATGTTAAAACACCAATTGAACGTTAATTAAACATACTCTGAAGAAAATATAATAGCATTAAAAAATTGGAATTTTCAACTGTAAAACAGTGATTTATTTGTACTTTGCGATTTTCATGGTGTCCGACTTGAGGACGCTATAAGATTTTATATTTTTTTCTTGAACATTTAGACTGTTTTACACAATATATCAATATACCATGTGCTCAGGTGCACGCTAAGATCAGTTTACCTAAATATGGGTGAAGAATACCCATAATTGCGAAAAGTGCACATAACCATTTATGGGTACATTACTACTTACCCATATTTGGGTATTTTTTCCCATACAAATTTACTCAAATATGGGTAAAGTTAACTTTACCCATAAATGAGTATGTGCACTTTTTTGCGATGATGGGTAAACTGAGCTTAGCGTGTGGCTATGACCAGCCACAACAGCTGAACACACAATAATAAAGGCTATAATAATAATCCGCCTAGGTAGTCATTGACTTGTTGAAGTATTCATAACCAAGCCTATAACAGCAGAAGTAGGATATACGCATGAATACATTATTATTATGTATGTCGTTATCGGTTATTTGGTGTGCCTGCACCATTTTGGCATTTGGGTAGTCGTATTGTCCGTGAAAAATGCATTTCCTAAATTTAATTTCTTAATACTCTACTTGATACCCTATGCATCTTTATTAACAATTTTACGAATCCCAGTGACAATTTATGATACCCAACAGCAATCTATAAATTTGATTCAAGTCTTTGGGAAATTCATGGTAGTCTAGAATCTGAAATTGAAATAAGTGTAGATAATATAATATGACTATGTTATAGTCACCATAAATCAATGGAGACACATGATAGTCGCATATGAGTATGGTGCAAAAATCCAAAACTTGATTACTTCAAAAAAATATATCTCGAAAACGAAAAAACATTCTCATCTAATTTTTTGATATATTGTATAAAACAGTCTAAATTTTCAAGAAAAAAAAAAAAATCGTACAGCGTCCTCTAGTCGGAAACCATGAAAATCTCAAAGTACAAATACAATCAATGTTTTACAGTTCAAAATTGCAATTTTTCAATGCCATTATATTTTCTTTAGAGTATGTTTAATTATCGTTCAATTGGTGTTTTAACATTTGAAATCGGTTTAGTGATTCAAAAGTTATGATTTCCTGAAAAAGGTCATTTTCGAGAAAACTAAAAAAAAATCTATTTTTGAAACTGGCCTAACATGGAAATGGTCACCCTAATGCAAAAAAAATACATATCTAATATTTTGTGATAAGGAACAAAAATGCTAATTTTCACGAAATTCTGAGACCCACTATATCGGTATTTTATGGAATGGCTGTATGAAGAAAAATTAAAGACAGGCAATTTTTAACAATAGGCTGAATTCTAGATCTAAAGGCCCACATTAGAGCACTTTCCCCTACTAAGATTTTATTTTATTATTCCGTTTCCGTTCCCACTCAATTGTTCTTCAGTTTTTAAGTAAAAAAAAAACATGGTGTGGCTTCTGAATTATTCTAATTCTTTGTTCCAATGAATTGAACACTTTTGTTGAAGGCGTATACGACATTGTTGTTTTACTTGTAATGCCAGTCAAGCATCATCTTTTCAGTACGTTATGTATATCCTTTGAACAAATAAGCAGCTATTAGTTTGATTTAACATTAAATTTATTTATATTTGATTATGTGGAATTCACTAGTTTTTAATTCTAAATAAATCAGGTATACGTAAACAAAGAAAACTCACTATCAAACTACTACTGTCGCTATTGTTCAGATATCTGTAATTTAAAGTTGTCTATATAGATAAATATCATCGAAGAACTTCACGTGTTGAGAATGGATTCATAATTATTTTAGCCGGTTGTGTATTTGGTTTGTTCGAAGACGCCATATGCCAACATTTTGCAATACAAAATGAGATTACAAAATTTCACTCATTCCTCCACAGTTTGAACCCAACATGAACCTGTAATGACTTACGATTCGAATGATTCAGAAATCTGATTTTTACAAATGAAAACATAATTTAACATAAATTGTTCTGTTTCAAATTCTAAAACAATGCTCTATTCTCGAGGATTTATTCAAGGGCGTTAATATTTTTCGAAGTAGAACAGAAAATTGATCCATAAATCTGAAAGCGTTTAAAAAATAAACTTATTCCAACACGATTTTCAGATCATTTTACTTCTCAATATTTTTATCACGAATGTTTGGTTGATAACGATGTCCATTAAAAAAAAGTTATCCTTGCATTCATTTAAACATCAGTATCATTTCACTTTTTTGCAACGCGATTTGCAATATTTGAAAGTCTTACAAAATGCTATTGCAACTCTGTAGAAACAACGTCACGTTGCAAATAGGCTCCACCCTTGCGCTTTTTTCGTTGCTGTTGTGTATGATTTTGCGGTACATAGCTAAACAAAACTATCCCTAATATGTTTCAAGAGAGATTTTTCTGCTCTATTGAAACAAGTTGTGCTACTTGGGCACCCGATGCCAATACAAATCCCTTTGCTCCTCTGTCAGATGACGAGTCTGACTTTGATTTGGCTGAAGAGGGAACACCGTGCAGTTTTCCGGAAGGTGCCCCACGGAAGCGAAGACGCGTCCGCCCACGGAAAGTTGCTGAAAAGAAGCCCGAGACCAGCATGCCTACTTCAAAAAAAAGGTGGGAAAAAGGAAAATCCAATTCCTCCTGGTTTTCGTAGTACTAACTACACCCAGGACTTTCCATCTCTCCCGGGGACATCCAAAAGCCCTGATGCCCCGCTTTTAAGAACAGAAGCCCCCTCCTCAAGCCTACCTTGAAATTTCTGACCCTCTCAAAAGCATTGTATTGGCGATGCTTCCCACAGTGAAGACTTTCTTGAAGCAATTGACAATTAAGTGGCCCCTCCTTGCAGCTATCATTTCCTTCGATGGATAATTTTCCAAATGAGGTCGGGGATTTGATCACTGTTCTGCAGTGGAATTGTCGAAGTTTTGTTCCTAAATTGGAATCTTTCAAATGTTTGGCTCACAATACCGGTTGTGATGCATTTGCTATTTGTGAAACATGGCTCTCTCCCGAAATCGATCTTCCGTTTCATGATTTCAACATTATTCGTCTTGATCGTGAGGATTCACGTGGAGGAGGAGTACTTTTGGGGATCAAAAAGTGCTACTCCTTCTATAGAGTGAATTTTCCTCCTATTCCAGGTATTGAAGTTGTCGCATGTCAGGCTGTTATTAAAAATAAAAGCCTTTGCATTGCTTCCGTTTATATTCCTCCTAGAGCCTCAATAAACCAAAAACAACTTTCAGATATTTGTTCGGTTCTTCCTGCTCCGCGGTTGATCATGGGAGATTTTAACTCTCACGGTACAGGCTGGGGAGAACTGTACGACGACAACCGGTCTTCCTTGTTATATGACCTCTGTGACAACTTCAATATGACAGTTCTTAACAATTGCGAAGTAACACGTTTGGCTGGAACATCCTCAGTTGGCTGTAGATTAGACCTCACACTTTGTTCGAATTCATTATCGTTGAATTGCACATGGAATGTGATTCAAGATCCCCACGGTAGTGATCACTTGCCCATAAAAATTTCGATTGCCACCGGGTTCAATCCGTCGGGATCCATCAACGTCGCGTATGATCTTACCCGTTACATCGATTGGACAAAGTTCAGGACAGCCGTAACGACGGTAGAAGAGCTTCCACCGCTGGAGGAATATAACTTCCTCTTCAACCTGATCTTAGACAGCGCGTCACAAGCTCAAACTCGACCAGTTCCAGGAACGTCATTTCGTAGGAAACCTCCTTCTCCATGGTGGGATCAACAGTGCACCGAGGTTTACCGTAAAAAGTCCGACGCGTTTAAAGTTTTCCGTAGACGTGGAATACCTGAGCACTTCGAAGTATACACGGCTCTCGAACGCGAACTTAAGAGTCTCATCAAGGCAAAGAAACGCGGTTACTGGCGAAGATTCGTGGACGGGCTATCGCGCGAGACGTCGATGAGTACTCTTTGGAACACGGCGCGAAGATTGCGTAACCGAACTACGAACAACGAGAGCGAAGAGTACTCGGACCAATGGATCCTCAAGTTCGCGCGAAAAGTTTGTCCAGATTCTGTGCCGGCACGGATGATTCCTCGCGAAACCACGAATTCGATAGATGAGAACAGCCAACCTTTTTCAATGGTAGAGTTCTCTCTCGCACTCCTTTCGTGTGGTAATACGGCTCCAGGGGCTGATAGGATCAAGTTCAACTTGCTTAAGAACCTCCCAGACGTCGCTAAGAGGCGCATGTTGTACTTGTTTAATCAGTTTCTGGAACTCAACATTGTAGCGGATGATTGGAGACGGGTGAGAGTTATAGGCATTCAAAAACCTGGTAAACCCGCGTCTGACCACAACTCCTATCGACCCATCGCGATGTTATCTTGTATTCGAAAGTTGTTGGAGAAAATGATCCTCTTCCGTCTGGAAAAATGGGTTGAGACGAATAACCTGCTTTCAGATACTCAATATGGTTTCCGTAGGGGTAAGGGAACGAACGACTGTCTCGCGTTGCTTTCCACAGATATTCAGTTAGCTTTTGCTAAAAAAGAGCAAATGGCTTCTGTTTTCTTGGATATAAAGGGGGCTTTTGATTCAGTATCTGTTGAAGTTCTTTCAGATAAACTCCACGCTTGTGGCTTTTCACCATTAATGAACAATTTTTTGTACAATTTGCTGTCAGAGAAACATATGAGCTTCTCTCATGGAACCTCTACAGCTTCACGATTTAGCTACATGGGTCTCCCCCAGGGATCATGTTTAAGCCCTCTTTTGTATAATGTTTATGTCAAAGACATTGACAGTTGTCTAAATGAAAACTGTACGTTGAGACAACTTGCGGATGACGGCGTAGTGTCTGTCACGGGACCCAATGGGGTCGATCTGCAAGGACCTTTACAGGATACCTTAGACAATTTGTCTACTTGGGCTCTAGAGCTAGGTATTGAATTCTCTACGGAGAAAACAGAGTTGGTAGTTTTTTCAAGGAAGCATAACCCAGCACAACCGAAGCTTCAAATTTGGGGTAAGCCGATAACTCATTCAATGTCCTTTAAATATCTTGGGGTCTGGTTCGATTCAAAGTGCACCTGGAGATCCCACATTGAGTATCTGAAGCGAAAGTGCCAGCAAAGGATCAACTTTCTTCGAACCATTACCGGGACCTGGTGGGGAGCGCATCCGCAAGATCTTCTAACGTTGTACCGGACAACGATTTTGTCGGTTATCGAATACGGTAGTTTTTGTTTTCAGTCAGCGGCTCGGTCGCACATCATAAAACTGGAACGTATTCAATATCGGTGTCTTCGTATCGCGTTAGGTTGCATGCACTCGGCTCACACCATGAGTCTTGAAGTGCTGGCCGGCATGTTGCCACTCTCGGATCGGTTTACAGAGTTATCTCTCCGGCTCCTCACCAGGTGTGAAGTAATGAACCCCCAGGTAATCGAAAATTTTGAGAAGCTTCTCGAGTTGAATCCTCAAACTCGCTTCATGACTTTGTACCATTTGTACATAACACAGGATGTCAGCCCTTCGCCGAACATTTCCAATCGTGTTTGCTTCTCCGATTTCGATAATTCGGTTCATTTTGATTTATCCATGAAGCAGGAGCTTCATGGAATCCCAGAGCATCATCGTCCTATGATTGCTCCGGTGATATTTGCTGCAAAGTTTGGCCAAGTTGATTCCACTAAATCGTTCTTCACTGACGGATCATTGATAGAGCAGTCAGCAGGCTTTGGTATATTTAATGAAATGTATAGCGCCAATCGTAAACTTCAAGCTCCTTGTTCCGTATATGTCGCTGAATTAGCGGCAATACACTTTACGCTAGAAATTGTTGCCTCACTAACACCGGATCAGTATTACATTTTCACGGATAGTCACAGTTCTATAGAGTCTATTCGCTCCTTGAGGCCGGTAAAGCACTCCTCGTATTTTCTCATGAAAATACAGGAGCTTCTAAGTGCTTTATCTTCGCGTTATTTTATCATCACCTTTGTATGGGTCCCATCTCATTGTTCAATTCTGGGCAATGAGAGAGCGGACTCGCTGGCAAAGGTGGGCGCTATAGAAGGCGATATTTATGTTCGACAAATCGCCTTTAATGAATTTTTTACTATTTTTCGTCAACAGTCACTCGTCAGCTGGCAGTATAAATGGAGTAAAGGAGATTTGGGGCGATGGCAACATTCTATCATCCCAAAGGTGTCGAAGAAATCTTGGTTTAGGGGGATGGATGTGGGTCGAGACTTCATTCGTGTGATGTCTCGCCTCATGTCCAATCATTATTCTTTGAACGCTCATTTATACCGTGTTGGGCTGAGCGACAGCAATCTCTGTGAATGTGGACAAGGTTACCAGGACGCAGATCACATTGTTTGGTCATGTGCTGAGCATCGTGGAGTCAGATCTGAGCTTTATGATTCCCTTCGGGCTCGAGGTAGACTACCCAATGTACCGGTTCGAGATATGTTGGCTATACGTGATCTGGAGTTTATGAAACTCATTTATGTGGTTTTGACTAACATTAGCCTTAGATTGTAGTTAGTTTAACCTGTATGTTTACTTTAAGTTTTTTTTTCTCTGTGTTTGTGTGTGTGTGTTTTTTTTCTCATTCTCAAAAATGTTAAAGTCAAAAGAAAACCTAAAGTTGTATAGTTATAAGTTTTTATCCAATTCCGAATTTAAAATAAACGTGCTTTGTAGACCACACTTCAAATTCCCGCCTATCTTCCCATCCATACAGTTGTTATTCCTATTAACCTCGAGACGGCCGCGAGTAATCGGTTCTATCCCCTTAACATTAGTTTTAAGATAATTGATGTATATAAATATGAAAACTTGGCTCTGTAAAGTTGATTCGATTGAGTCTGTACAAATAAATGATTTAATAAAAAAAAAAGAATTTGAAAGGAAAATTTATTTTGTTTAACATATGTAAGCAAAATATATTATTTATTCTACATATAAAAATTATTATTTAATCTACATTTTCAATTTAATTAGGATTCCTATTTTCGTTAACCTTCGAGATCGAAAATTGTTTAAGGTTGGTATCGTGTTCGAAAGAAATTTCTTTTTCTATCCCAAACCCATGTTAAATTCCATTTACCGAAACGGAGAAGTAAAGAATCGAGAAGAAATTTCTGAAAAGAACGAAACATAAAATTGGAATTTGTAAGGTTTCCACGCAAACTAATGGGAGCTGTCACTTTTACTTTCGGAAAAATATCCCGCTCGATTATTCCGTAAGTGAAGGTGACATTTCGTTCCATGTAGATCAATTGTCATAATTCCGCTTGGTAATATTGAACAAAATTTCGTAACCTATCTACTTTTTAAGTCGATACTAGCCTTTATCCGTGAATTTATTCCACCAAGGAACCTTACAAAACCTCAGGTTGACAGTTTTACAGTTCTTCGAAGAGATCTTGCGCTGGAATCCGTAAACGGGTGTTATTATAAAAACATGCAGGTTTCACGTGAAGAAGTAGTGATTTTTTGGATAAACGGAAAAGGTATTAAAGATGTTACTGAACATTTATCTAAGAGAGATCCGCTCATCTGTATCGTGAGTGCCAAAAAGCGGCTAGAAGTATAGAAGCTGTGCTTTTCCAAACGTTGCGGTAAATGTTCCCGCACCTTTTCTCGGTTTGTGGAACAACATGTCGGTTGGTTGGCGAAAAAAATCTCATTCCCTGTTAACTCTCCGAGAACTGTGCGGCAATACAAAAAGAAGCTTTTCTCGGAAAGCGGCCGAAGAACGCAGCTGAATCGTCTGCGAAATCTTAAGTCCCAATTCAGCACCGAAGAGCTGGGGCTCGCAGCGGGATAAGTGCAAGAGCAAAAGGCCATCGCATTGCTGGGAAGGCATTAGAAGAAATTGCCAAAAATCCAACAACGAATTTTGCAGACAGCCAGGAAGTGCCGGCCCTAATGTCTCCGGAAAAAGCGTTGGGGTTCATCTGCCGGAATGACTTCAGCAAGGCGCGATACATGGACATACGGATGACCACGAAGGACTGCAGTGACTACAATTTTCATCACCAGTTGATAACGATGTCGATTGATTTGGTGTTGAAATCTGACGCCAATTGATAATTAATTCTTGGAGATTGCAAGATTTGTGATTAATATGGTTTTGACGTACAAGTTCAATCAATGCACTAATCGATTCTTCCGTTGACGATGTGTATATTTTTGGAACAACTTGGAATCTTGTCGAATGTCATGTATGTTCATTTTACACATAACAACAATTATGTTATTATCTTCAAATAACTAACATATAACTAAAGATAATTCAGTCTTATCTGCAATCAGTTTAGTTTGAGTAAACAAAGCCATTTATGTAACAGACATAGTTCGAGCGGCTGTGGGAAGAACACACGAAAGCGCAATATCTGCTAACATAAAGGAAAGCTTCGTGCGTGCACAGCAGTACCAGTTGATCGGTGGCAGTGGTATCAGCTGCAGAGACTATGGTGCAACATATCTTCGCAATTATGACGATGATGATGATGATGATGATGATGATACCGATGCTGTTAGTCAGAGTTGTTTGCACATGAGATTGATCGTGTGTCGAAGATGCAGGAAAAGTAGAAAACCTTGCGCCCGAAACTTGTCTCAGCCAATCGCATGCGGCGATAAGCTCAGTTATAAAATAGAAAAAAAAAACGCTCGTTAATTGATATAAATAAAGCGTTCGATCCATAAAAACAAATCAAATCTGAAGGAAACCTGTACTCGCAAAGTATAGAAATTTCTAATAATGAAAACATCTTACACGTTTTGTTGGGCGCTACCACACCTTGGTTTCGACTGCTGCCGGTTTGAGGGGAAGCTTAGAAATGATGTTGATTGGAGTTGAAGTCGGTTTTCTGATCCTTTCGCTTAAAATACATCTCACACTCTCGACTCAACCCAAGTTACACGCGAGATCTGTGTGCAAGCCACATAATTGTCATGTTGTAAGCTTCTTACACTAATGGCAATCCATCAAAGAGTGTCTATGTTCGGGCAGAGCCGTACTCGATGCGTCTATGTTCGTCCATACTATGCCTTAGTGCAGCACTGACCTGTGATTGGAACTCCATCCGCAATTGATTATCACCTTGGCTTACAGCTTGAGTCACTCGGAAAAGGTGGACACGTTGAGTCGAATGATACTGGGGAAGTTTTTTTGGATTGATTTATTGCATTGATTGGATTTCCATTGAATAGTTTTGTTTGCGTTGCTGCTGTTGCTGCTCATTTCCTGAAGCAGTTTTAGCCTTAGTAGGAGGAAGCTACTAATCATTGCAATGAATGGAGCTGCCTCGGACAGACGACACGGGAGAAATTGATGGTGCATAAGGATAAACATTTTAATGTGCTTAAAAAATCAACACAGTTACAGTCCCTTAGCAGAAGCAAGATTACTTTCGGCTTCTTGCTTTTCGACCAGCGACATAACGAACGTCGTTTGGGACCCAATCATCTCGGGGAGAGGAAGAAGAAAGCCGAACACACAAATCAAGGCGCGTGCTTTTCGAGCAATTTTCTCCTACTTTGGAGTTGAGCCGCTGTCTCTCCGAATGTGCACTTCGGAATGATTTATGTTCAATTAAAAGATTTGTGGAGCATTGCAGCAGCATTGCGTTGCGGCGGTTGAAGTTTGCGTGCTCATGCTAGTGCTGGTTCCCCGGTTCGTACATAGAGAGGTACATCTGTTACTTCACATCACAATTGATAAGAGACTGGAGCGTGGCGGCGAGTTAAATCTGGTAGCATGCGTGTTGTTCTGGTGCAAGTGCTCTTTTTTTTATATGCTCAGATGGAAAGAAATGGTACGATTTGTCATTGCGTAACGAAAGCTGTCGTTAACTCGGTAGGAAATATGGTAAGAACTGGATAAGCTGTCTGACACGTCAGACTTTTCCGCGTTTTGAAAGGCGTCTTGCAGCATTCGCATGAGTGTGTGTGTATGTGTGTATTTGGCGGGAATGTACAAATTGGCTGGATTGACATGCCAGGGCTTTTCTGGTGCGAACTTGTGTTTTTTAACAAATTGGTTTCGTTCGTGTCAAATTTTGATTGCATGCAACATAACACATTCAGGAATGGGATATTTCCCAACAAGCAGGGTGGATTGCAACCTTATCCGCTCCACTTATATTTAATGTATGCGCACAGTAAAATCTGGCTAAAGAAAAACTAACTGTTAAAATTGATTTGAATTTATTTTCGAACCAGAAAAAAATTATCATAATGAGGAATTAATTGACAATACTTACAACTCAAAAAAAAAAAAAAGAAAAAAAACGTGTTGTTATTTCCGAATGCTCGAGCTTTTCGTTGAACTCTATCGATAAGGTTTTGCACAGTGCTCTCGACCTCTTGATTGGAAGCTTTTTCCCACTTCTAAGCCAAATATTTCTCATTATTGGCATGGATTTTCCGAGATTTCGCTTCAGGAGTGCTAAATATCTTTAGAATGGTTGAAGTTTGAGGATTGCAGTCCTTTCACAATATTGTCGATTTCTTTAAACTAATTCATTAATTTGGGAGGCTCAATTGCGTTAGCTTTACGGAGCCGATAATTCATTGTTTTTTGTATAATGTAATGACTTAATACTAGGATTAGTAGGACTTGGGCCGTTTACTTGCGGGTTTACCCGAGGTTAAAATAGGTGACATTTTTTGGGGATATTTTGGACAGAGGAACATAGAAATAGGATTCAGTAGTCTCATCAGATAGTTTTCGCCAGCACAATAACTTGGTGCGGAATGGTCAGGGCTCCATTTTTGTGTACCGGTTGTGGTTACCACTGGGCGACGATAAGACTCCTCAAGATGTCGGAACAAAACAAACTCAAACTAATGAATAAAGAAAAACAAAAACACAGGCAGATTAAATTCTTATACTAAACATTTGAAGAAACACATCTGATGAGCTTCATAGAGGCTCTTATTGGATTTGTTCATTTTGTCCTTCTTTGAATCCAGTAGTGACCACAAATTTTCAATCGGATTCAAATCCGGTGACTGAAGTGGGAAGTGGCAGTATTTGATCCACGTGTCAAAAAAATGTTTGGGTTTGTCGTGTCGTATGCTCTGGATCGTTATCTTGTTGATTGATGAAACCATCTTTGAGCCCAACCTTCAGCAAGGAACCTTCCAGATTTTCAGAGAGAATGTCTATGTACTTGTCTGCAGTCTTAATTCCATCAATGTGTACCAATTCTCTAGCTTCTGACGATGCAAAGCACCCTCACACCATGGTGCTATCTCCACCGTGCTTTACAATTTCCTTAACATTTTTCTTCAAGAGTTCCTCGCTTTATTTAACACATACACTTTGTCGCTGCTTGGTCTTAAAAATCTCTTACTTACTTTCGTCTGAATAAAGAACATCGTCCGATAAGTAAATGGGCTTGTCCACACTATTTTTCGCGAATTCCAGCCATTTGATCTTATGGGCTGCAAAATGGTGGGTAGACAACTGGGATGGAGCGTGCGTCCCCGCAACATAGCACTGGTCCTCACAAGTCCCTTCCTCATGCTTCCACGGGTCAAGAGATGACAAAGACCGCCAGCTAAGGGTTGCGTACTTAGCTGGTAGTGCAGCCTGGGCACTGTTGTCCTTCTGACTTCAGCTAGATTGAGGAGGTGCGTGCCGAGCGTCTCTCCACCAAGGAGGTGCGGCTCAAACAGCGTCTGTCCTGGCATCCAACGGCTGAGTAAGAAACGCTGTATCGCGTCATCTATACCTTATGAAGCAGTCCCACCAACGCGATGTAGGAAGGTAGCATGCTGAAATCTTACCCTACCACATAAAATGGAAGTATTCTTTATACGGTGTATAATTTCAGATCATCTATGGAATTATGTTGTTTAGTAATTTTAAATTTTTTGTTTCCTTCGTGGCAATGATAATGCAAGAGCATCTACAATTGCAGCTGGACATCAGTCTACAGACATGCAGACAGTACACATATAATTGTTACTATCATTTTATATTATAACATCCCTTCACAATATTTTTAAAGCTATTTTCAGGTTCACATCTATGCATCGTCGTAAGTTTTAGCCCACCTAACCCACGATATGTATTTGCAAAGATAGGATGGTTTTTAATGTTTTTTTTGGAAAGGATCATACGACAAATTCTACTAAATAAAATTTCCAAAAAAGTTTAATAATTCAAAAACTAAAATTGTTGATGATCTCTCATTTTCTATTGCACAGATATAAAGAATTATTTATGGGCCCAGTAGAAAGCAAGAGTTATCGTAGAATTCAAGTTTCATTTTTCTTTTCTTTCTCTGGTTTTTTTTTTTGTAATTTTATTAAGCTTCCGTTTTTGGGCAGTAATCATAATCATATGAAATTTATTCCGGCTAATTGTTTGCTTAAATTTTCTTTGCTATTCTGCTTGGCTGCCCGGTGATCAACTTTCTTTCATTATATCACTTTGGAAATTTTTGCCATTTCAGAGTTTTGAATAGTTGCATTTAATTTTTATGTATATACTATTACAACATCGTATTATTTTCATCATATCATCATTACACATTATCATCATCAATAAGACCTTCACATTCTCGAGTTATATTCATCTGCCACTGATTGAGCTGTAAAGATGCACCAAGCTGCATATGATTATCATATGCCTATTATTACTATTTTAACTATGTCATCATATTATTTTATTTATAACCATATTTAAATTACAGGATGGCGAATTCAAACCATAGCATATTTTAATTAAAAATTTTTTTTCCTCTGTTCGGGACATACATCACTGCGACCAGTAATTTGATCTATTGTAGTATATCCCGTATCCTTTGTTTAGTGCATGTCGAGTTATTTCATCACTATTGAGAAATGATGAAGTATTCGGTGTTGTTACAGTTGTCATTGTTTGTTTTGTTGGCAATGAATCGAGTTTTATGGAAAGTTTCCGCTATTTAAACCCTTTGTGAGCGACAGTACTCTTCAAAGGCGCGCCCCTTTATCCGTCAAAACCGAATTCATTGCAAACAAAACAAACAATGACTCCGATACTGACCATGCATCAGAACCCTAGTCATAACCAATTCAAACTATAGAACATCAAATAGAAATATGAGAATGAACATAAATGAAGACTAACCATGTTTTTCTTATTCCAAGCTCATCCTCGGTGGCTCAATCCGAGTATTATCACTTTTCACAAGACATAAAATGTAATAAGGACTAAGATATGTTCCTTTGATTACAAAAACAAATATGTTCCCTAGTTTGAATTAATTCAGACTAGGGTTCGGTGGTAGATCTGATACCCCGTAACGCACCACGAATAGTATATTTCATTGCTTATTAAATGCATATATTGCATATTATGAAAATTATGTAATTATATATAATAAATACGGGGGGAGGGAGCACAGGGATCATACAAGCGAAACGGAGGTTTGATTGATTGCCTGAGTCTAGGAGGGAACGAGCCCGATTCCGATTCGATTGTGATGCTGCGGATTCTACTCCAACAGTTTCAGTGAGAGTGACGCGCCCTTCTTAACAAGCCATCCCGTAGAAAGCTTAATAAGTACTGCTAATTGGGTTATTCGAATTGTTGGATCGTATCGTTGGAAGGAGATTCTTAATTTCTCGTGGATTTCGCGTGAGTGTCTCTGTTTACGGGTCCACCCCTCCGTTTTTGGCCCTTCATACAGCGATATTGTGAATTCAGATCGGTGGCGCAATTTGATCTTGCTATTAAGTGGAGCTGCATCCAAGCCAAGGGCATGAAGGGATGGTGGCTACCATACATACATACATACATACAATTCCAGCCATTTGATCTTATTGTGCTCACTGATGTGAAGACGGCATACAGTGAATTTGTTCTAGAAGCCCATTTATAGAGGCCTAGATTTCCCACCGAAGTTAGTTCCGTGTGTATTAAAAAATAAAAAAAGGCCGGGGAACAGAGTCCGCTTGATGTTAGAAAATTGATGATTCGCGATCTTGAAACGGAATATTACTAAAAACTACTCAGTTTCAATTAAGGTTGAGCAACGTTTGTGGAGGAAATCTAAAAGCCAAGGAATAGTAAAAACCTTATCCGGACAAGGACGTCATCGTTCGACAGCACACCGTGAGGATGTCAGAATTGTTCGATTGGCTAAGCAAGATCCGAAATTTTCATCGAGAGAGATTGCTGAATTACTAAATCTAAGTGTTGATTGAAGTACAGTTCATCGGCGGCTCAACAACAGTCGGTTGAAGAGCTGTTTGGTGTCCAAACGACCTTTCATTAGCAAGCGGAACCAGAAGAAGCGGCTGGAGTTTGCAAGAAATAGCGTTGGAATGTCGGTATCATCGGACGGGTTTTATGGATGGACGAGCGTAAGTTTGAGCTATTCGCACCAAAACAGCGCTCGAGAGTTTGGAGAGCTTCTGGTGAAGCACACAAGGAACGATACATCCAGAAGACAATGAAGCATGGCGGTGGGAATATCATGATCTGGGGAGCGTTCACATGGAGTGGAGTAGGAAGGGTTTCACATATCATTTGGAGGTGTCTCTATTGAAAAATTGACGTGGAAACCAACTTCATCTTTCAATAGAACAACGATCCAAAGCACACCGCGGGGAAAGCAACTGCGTTCATCAAGTCAAACCGAATCAAAATGCTCGAATGGCCTTCGCAATCTCCGGATTTGAATCCTGTTTGTTTAAGATTCTTGCGACTCTATGAGTATGTAGTAAGGCGTTAAGAAACTATGAAAACATTAAATTTTATTGGAATTAGTGTGCCACTAGTGTGTTTATTTTGTAGAACCAACCATGCACTTTGAAATTGGATTTTCAAAAACGCTAATTATCAGAGTCTTGATCAATTCACCGTTTAGCAGTATTGATATTTTTGAGTTTTTAGTCAACCAAGCCCCTCTCGTGGGTCAAAGTTTTCACCTTGTTGACGGTGAGAGGGCTTATCTCATGCTATAAACATGCATGTGAGACCAAAAATTTGACCAGTAGTGAAAGTATCACACCACGTCGTAGAACGTTTATATAAAGGCACTAACATGTGTGATACTGGCGGGTTATGCCGCAATTCACTCTTAGACTTCTTCCTTTCAATCTAGGGAAAACGACTAAAAGTAAACTTTTCATTTTCGTGGCAATTGATGTTGTTGTTTATCCATTTGTTTTATGGAATGAATAACCAAAATACCCGATTTGCTCATGGTATAATAAGGAGTGTATCGAATATAAGCTATCCACATATATTTGCGTTGTACGCATGTATTTGTGATGATTTTTTATGCTCTGAACACTGCATGCTGTGCGTTTGACTGTCAGCTTTCTTTTGTTTACTTGTTTGTGCGGTTCAAATTCTGCGTTTTCAAAATGTCGCGTATTGAAAAGGAAGTGAAAATTAAGGTTCTGGACACATGGCTAAGTGAGAAGGGTATTACTATGCGAAAATTGGCGAAGCGGTTTGGAATTCATCATGCGAGTGTTAAAACCATCATTAATAAGTTTGGAGAACACTATTCTGTGGATGAGCTACCAGGAAGAGGCAGAAAACCCGGTTCTTCCAACCCGAAACTGGAGCAGAAAGTGGTATCTCTAATCATGAAGAACAAATCAATGTCAATACGTGATTTGGCCAAAAAAGCAGGAACGAGTGTCGGAATGATCCAGCGTATCAAGAGGCGAAACCACCTGAAGACCTCCAAGAAGCAAAAAATCTCGAAACAAAGTGCAGAACAGAAGAAGCGAGCAGCAACAAGGGCCCGGAAATTGTATTCGCGTCTTTTGCAGCGTCCGGATGCATGCGTTTTGATGGACGATGAGACCTATGTAAAGGAGGACTCAAAAACCCTTCCAGGTCCACAATACTTTACTGCCGTCGTTGGGGAGGATGTGAGCGATGCGGACAGGTCGATTCAAGTGGAGAAATTCGGTCGAAAGGCACTGGTATGGCAAGCAATATGTTCCTGTGGTTTGAAGTCAACCATTTTTTACACTACCGGAACTATAAATGCGGAAATCTATCGATCTGAGTGTCTCCAGAAGAGATTGTTGCCTTTATATAAGAAGCATAGTACACCTCCACTGTTTTGGCCGGATTTAGCGTCGGCTCACTATGCCAAAACCACTCTCAATTGGCTTGCGGAAAAGGGTATAGATTTCGTTGAGAAAAATATCAATCCACCAAATTGCCCTCAGCTTCGACCCATCGAACGTTACTGGGCAATCGTGAAGAGGGTCTTCAAGAAGGCTGGTAAGGCAGCTGGGGACATGCAGGAGTTCAAAAAAATTTGGGCTCAAGCGTCCAAAAAATGCAATGCAACACTTGTCCGGAACTTGATGAAGAGCATTCGATCCAAAGTTCGAAAATTCGTGAAGGAATAACTTAAATTTCATCCGGTCTTCATTATGTTCAAGTTTAACCTCGTACAATAAAGGATCAATTTTCTGTATGAATAAAATATCGGTTTTCAACATAATTTGAAAGAAAGTTTGTGGATAGCTTATTTTCGATACACTCCTTATCTGAATGTAATTGCACCATTTTAGAAAGCGGTGAATGTTTTGATCAGGGTAATTATCTGATTTCAAAATGAGGCACATGGTCACAGAAAAGTGTTACTTAAGACTGACGATGACAAGCATGTATATTAGAGATAGGACACGGAGGGCCCGCTTGGGAAACACCATTTGAAGCAGTAGAATGGACCTTTACATGTGATTTGTATCAGTAGTAGTGTTTGATGAGTGATATATAACATCATAGGATCATTGTTTTCGTATTGCCTACTTGAAAGGCGGTCAGATTGAGTAGGAACATGAATCCACCAAACCAAACAGTAAATAAATGGAAAGGAAAAACAAATTAAAGATAAACCCGCTAGATAGGAAACAGAATCATCTATGCCTAGGTTTCATGTATGAAATATTTTTAAATTTGGAATGGCTGCAGATCCCAAGGTGAAAAGTAGACTAGGAATTTAGGGTTCAGACAACAATTTAAGGCAGTAAATGTGCTAGAGTTTTTAGAATTAGAGGTTCCGATTACGTTTGGTTGGGTTACAGTGATTCGAAATTTTTGGTCAAAGAAACGAAAAGTCGTTTTGAAAACATCCTATGTAGCATGCCATCAAATACTAAAATCTTCATTCTCTTCTCTTCTTTATGTTTCTTACTCTATGCTGGCGGTTTTGCAACCACTATGGCCCCGAGTGGTCACGAAGTTCAATAACCAAATCAACCAACCCCGGACGTGGTTTATTAAAGGGTGTCCACGATGAAATTGCCACACACAAAATTGATTCGCAAAATTCGAGTTTTCATCCGATTGCCATCAAATTTTCAGGGATTGAGAAATAACTATTAAACTTCATTTTACCATTTTACTCGTATTTTATTTACAGTCCATACGCAAATGCCCGCACCTTGGCCTTAACCCCGGCCATAAGATTCTGCACAACCTGTGAATCAACCGTTTTTTGCATGTAAACCCATACTTTCTTCAGTTCCTCGACTGTCTTCACTACCTTAGGTCGTTTAAGAAGGTGCTGCTTCATAATCGCCCAGTACTTCTCGATGGGGCGGAGCTCCGGAGTGTTGGGAGGGTTGAACATTTTCGGCACGAAATTGACCTTATTGTCCGCATACCACTTCAGCACGTCCTTGGAGTAGTGGCATGAGGCCAAATCCGGCCAGCAGATTGTTGGGACGTTGTGGGCCTTCAGGAGAGGAAGCAGCCGCTTCTGGAGGCACTCTTTTATGTACACCTGTCCGTTCATCGTGTCCTGGGTCACGAAAGGTGCACTCCGCTTCCCGCACGTGCAGATGGCTTGCCAAACCAGGAATTTCTTCGCAAATTTGGACATCTTCTGAGTGCGGACATGCTCCGGAACGCTGAAATTATCCTTGGCCGTGAAAAACAGGTTGCCGGGGATCTGTTTGAAGTCGGCCTTCACATATGTTTCGTCGTCCATGATGCAGCATTCAACTTTCGTCAGCATGTTGAGGTACAACTTCCTGGCACGGGTTTTGGCGGACTTGTTCTGCTTCTCGTCGCGATTAGGGGCCTTTTGTACCTTGAACGTTCGAAGCCCAGCCTTAGTTTTGGCCTTCTGGACAAAACTTCGGCTTAGGTGCAGCTTCTTAGCCACATCCCGAACGGAGGCGTTCGGATTTCGGTTGAAGGCCCCAACTACGCGGTTGTGATTTTTGGTGTTGTACGGAATACTTTTTCCTTCACTTCTGGGCTTCCGATCGGTGGTCAACCGTTCCTCGAACCACTTAATTACTCGCGACACCGTGGAATTCGCGATTCCCAACGTTTTAGCGATGGAACGATGAGAGAGATCCTTGTTCTCGTGATGAATGCGCAAGATTTTATCACGCACGAGCTGTTCTTTCGACTCCATTTCCGCGAGTTTTGATCACAGGACTTTAAAACTTGCAGGATGTAAATAATGCACTATGAACTTAATCCACCCAAATTTTCATTAAATTCTACCCAACGGTTAAAAAGTTAGAGCAATTTCATAGTGTGGCAATTTCATCGTGGACACCCTTTAGCTGAGAATTGCGGTGAAATGGATCGATAAAAGTACAAAGGACCTTCCCAACTATGGCCTACATGTAGTTTTTGTAAGGAAAGGATGCAAGAACTGCACATAAAGAGAAGTATCATCAGTCCGTATATAAGAAATCAAACAGAAATCAAATAACAACGAAATTTTATTAACAACATACATGCAACGCTGCCATCTCATTCCAAGAACTCTACAAACCCCTTACCCCAACTGAATCCTTATCCTCTCCCATGGCGTTCAAGTAGTCCGCATAGACCAGTTTGCCATTATCCCTTCCTAACTCTCGGCTTTGGATTGACTTGTGCTCTCATTGACTCACCAAACGCTGCGAAATGAAAATGAAATGAAAATGATATTAATACACATCTAATTTTTATTTTCAGTAACATACCAGTAGATGTCAGATATATCTTGTACCTACGTTTATTATGTTCTCTGACTATTATTGTGAAAACAAATTCTAATCTTAGAAGATCTTAATCCAATAGAAACTGCAACAGTGGAAGTCTATCGATGAGTTGATGGTCAGCTTAGTTACGGATATATGTATTCTACTATAGTTTACTGGCCTGCTGGTATTATTATTTTATATTATAACGTCAGTTTATTATTTTATGTTATGAGATTAAATGATGTGACATAATTGCATTTAAATTCATTTCATTAAAATCACTATTTCCGATGAGCATCACTACACAAATTATTGCAAGGAAACGGAACAGCACAGCACACGATATTTTAGGTTTACTATTCTATTGCTATATAATTTCAGATCATCCATGGATATCCCAAGTTTTATGAGATATTTTCAATCCATTTTTTTCTCTCGCAGCAACATTGCCTAAACTTTCAGGTCCACAAATGGAATTTTTATTATCATTCTTATATTCATTCACTATATTATTTGTCATTATAATATTCATTCACTATATTTTTAATAATTATAATATTAATTAACTATATTTTGAATATTACTATATGAAATTGAATATATATTGGGAAGGGAGGGAGCATCAGGGTATCACTCAAGCTGGAATTGGACAATGGAGTGGTATGACAACCGGCCTCTAGGAGGGAACAAACAGTATCATTTTCTTTCTCCTACCGATTCGATTGTGATGCTGTGAATTCTACTCCAACAGTTTCAGTGAGAGTGACACGCCCTTCTTAACAAGCCATCCCGTAGAAAGCTTAATAAGTATTGCGAATTGTGTTATTCGATTTGTTGGATCGTATCGTTGGAAGGAGAATCTTAGGTTCCCGCGGATTTCGCGTAAGTGTCTCTGCTTACGGGTCCACCCCTCCGTTTTTGGCCCTTCATACAGCGTTACTGTGAATGCAACCCGGTAACTCAATTTGATCTTGCTATTAAGTGGAGCTGCATACATGACAAAGTCTTAGAAGGGATGGTGGCTACCATACATACATACATACATACTCAGTTTTTAGTCAACCGAGCCCACTTTATGCTAATGGCATTTAGGGAAAATCCTAAACATTTACCATCATCAACATCACATTTGCACACTCAGAAAATTTTCATACAAACAAGAGAAATTTGTCTTGTACGATACATAAGACGATCTTAAAGGGCGTTCCGATCAAAATTTGGTCAAACAGTAATGTGTGTGAGTCGATCAAAGTTTTTATTAATAAGTCAAATTCTTTTTTAGATTAACCGGGTCTTTCGTTTAACACCTGCCATAAGCTTTTGTACAGTATCCTTGTCCACTTTATTCGCCGCAGAACGCCAGTTTGCCTTGAACTGTTTTTCGCTCACAACAGCTTTTTGAGTCTTCTTAAGGTTCCGCTTGACGACGGCTCAATATTGTTTGATTGGGCGGAGCTCTGGCGTGTTGGGAGGGTTCTTGTCCTTGGGCACCACTTGAACGTTGTTTGCAGCATACCACTCCATGGCCTTTTTTCCGTAATGGCAACATGCCAAATCCGGCCAAAAAAGAACGGAACAATTGTGTCGCTTCAGGAAATGCAGTATACGTTTTTGTAGACACTCGCTCAGATAAATTTCCTGGTTGACGGTTCCGGTCGCAATGTAAACGTTGCTCTTCACGCCACAGATACAGATGGCCTGCCACACTGGATATTTCTTGGCGAACTTTGACAGTTTAATGTGCTTGAAAATATCGGCCACCTCTTCTCGTCCGGTTGCCGTATAAAATTCCTGTCCAGGAAGCTGTTTAAAGTCTACCTTGACGTAAGTCTCATCGTCCTGTACCACGCAATCAAACTTCGTCGACGAGTTTTGTTTATCGTCGCGATTTGGAGTCACCGCTTTCTTGTAAGTCGACAGTCCAGCTCGTTTTTTAGCTCTATCCACGGTTGAAGGCACCACTCCCAGCTTCTTTGCGACATCTCGGACGGAGAGGTTGGGGTTGCGCTCGAAACAGCGGGCAACTCTTTTTGTCATCGCTGTGGCCTCCGGCGTTCAATTTCCCCCCGGACCAGCTTTCCTGGCTGTCGACAAACGTTCACCGAACACTTTTAATACGCTAGTAATAGTTGATTTAGCCACATTAAACCTTTTCGCCAACTTGGCGTGAGAGTAGTTTGGATTTTCGCCATGCACGTGCAAAATTTTGATGCATTGCTTCTCTTCCTTCGACGACATTTTGATAACTGAAGTGCTAATCTCAAAATCAAAATAGAGGCATGATGCTACACGCACACATCTTCAAAATGAGGGGTGTGCAAATTTTTTTAATGCACGATGAAAGGAAACGCGTCAAGCTTAAGCCGACCAAATTTTGATCGAAATACCTTTTATATTATGCAGCGAAATGGACAGAGGAATTTGAACTTTTTTGAGCAAGCAGTGATTCGTGAACTTAAAAATTCTAGGAAGATTAACCATGAAATAGTTCAAAGAATTCACAGATGGGAAAAAGTGATCAGAAACATGCTGAAGTTCAAAAAAGTATAAAAGTATAAGACAGGATAGATCTCACCGGTAGCTTAGATGTAGCTGAGATAGCTCAGATTCACGGATGTGGCCACTTGAAGTACACTAAAAAGGCCTAGAATCCAAGCCTTATACCAGCTCATATTGTGGCCAGGTTGAGTTTTATAAAAAATACGGGTCCTGGACGGAAGAAAAGGATAATGTATTTTTTTTTCTGTCGATAAGAAACTAGATGGTCCTGACTGTTGCTCATATTAATGATACGATTTGAAAAATAACTCACTGGTAAAGCCTAGCCACTATGGTGCACTTATGGTCTGAGATGCTTTTTCAAGACACGGAAAGATTCTTATTTGCACCTATTTGCATGAATTTGTAAAGCTACATATAGTTGCTTGAGTTCCTTTATGGAAGACTACCAGACAATTTCGGTTTAGGGAGGGATGTGTTATAATGGTTGTGGATGTTTTGTTGTGGGTTTTTAGAGGGGTGGGAGGGGGGGGGGGGGGGGGGGGGGGGGTGGTTTTTTTTTTTTTTTTTTTTTTTTTTTTATTTTTTTTTTTTTTTTTTTTTTTTTTTTTTTTTTTTTTTGGGGGGGGGTGTGGTGGGAAATGTATACACCCAACATAAAAAAGCAAGATTGTAATGCAATTTCGAATGATTTTGTTTCATTTCTCGTAATGGATCGTAACTTGGAGAAAAAATGCAACATTGGTCGTGGGCAAAAAAGCATCACGTCAATTTGCTTTGAAAAATTCGATGTGTGCGTGGGTTGTGCAGTGTATTAGTTGTTGATTATAAAATTGGAGTCCGGGCTGACAAAAAACAAAAAGTCGCTTCAAGATTCGAACCGTGGCCGCCACCGTCGCGGCCCTAGATAGTAACCATTCAGCCACTTTAATAAGTTGAAGTGAATGGAATAAAAGCCCTACAGTTGCTTCGATTGTCGAGGCACTCAGTGGTAAAGCAGCAAAGCAAATGTCGCTCGCACACACTTGCATGGCTTCGCGTGGTGATCAAGAAGGGCACACTTGATGAGAGGGAGATGGGAGTGCGATGACGAGTGAAAATAAAAATAGAACACTTTACTGCGGAATTACAACAGTGGCCAATAGCGTTGCGGCATTTTGTGGTATTGTCTCATCCATATTGAACCAACGGTTGCTTAAGACTGTCGAGGCACTAAGCACACAGCGCTAAATTTGTTTCGAGGAATCTGTGTGTTGCCAACAGCTTGCACACACTTGCATGGCTTCGTTTATACCATAAAACGCTTTGTGGATCATGATGGGCAAAAGTGCCTTTTCTGAATCATGCAGATTTCTCAAGATATGATTGCAAAAACTGCAATTGCGTTTTTTGCAACCTTTTCAACTTTTGGGTGTATGATTCAAGCATTTATTGGTTTTTTCCCGCTAGCTGAAAGTGGAAAACGCTATGCTCAGTTCCATTTTCAGATCTTGGTAATCAAAAAACGTAATATTTTAACCAATGTTATAGCTGCTGGGGCATAACACACCATACGGAAAAAAAAACTAAATACTTATTGGTAGGTAGGGTGTCGGAAAAAGGTGTATTGTGGAATATTCGTGTGGGGCGCAACCCGACCAATGCACCCCCAAATAAACCCGTTTTACGGTACTGTAGTTTCGTATTATTGAGGATATATGTTAATCATATCTTACAGTTTGATTCAGTATTTTGAAATATTGTTTCTGTATTAATGCATGCTACGATATAACCCAGGTTAAAAGAGACGAATCGTATCCGATTTTCAGACCAGTAATTTGATAAGCGTGTGAGAAAGCAAGACAGCATGATAATCAGTGCGAGAGGTTGCAGTGGTCTTATCCTATTCAAAGATTCTATAATATGATATGAGCATGATGGTTGAGACTAGCATACATCCTCAATGTGTAAAAACTGGTCATACCAAACTAAGGCAATACTGGCGCCTGCTTCACCCGAATGCATGTCAAAAGGGTAGGAATGTGTCGACGTGATACTCGTTTTATTGGAAGCCGAGACCACCTCTGCACTTTCACTGGGATGTTGGATAACAGGATTGAGTGGCAGCATGATTTTTTTTGTAAACGATAAGCTGAATTCACGTGGCGTTTAGTGAAATATTTAAATATTATTATAGTACCGATTTGAACCTACTTAAACCAACAGTGAGGATGCTATTGGGGCCACTCACAAAGTGTGATGGTGGTTTTTCATTAGAAAAACAAAAAGATTCTCTATAATGCTGGAAATCCGATTTGAACCGATCTAAACCATAAGTAAGGAGCCACTCACAAAAAGGTATAGTGGCTTACTTTCTCCAAGTGACACGGCGAGTATGGCAAACCAATATTATGGATGAAAATTAATTGTGATCCTCACCACCAGTCTACAAGCCCGGCGAACCACCACATCTCACCATGAAGCATTTTTGTAGTTTTTTTTTTCTATGCTCACTCGATCACTCGCATCGCTGAATTATAGATAACCGAAACAATACGAAACGCGCCATGCCCGATAACAAAATAGTGCGTAATTAAGCATCGACACAACCTTTCACAGCCGATGCTCGAGGCATACTCTTTTTCATAAACTTTAAATTTTTACAACTGTATCAATCAAGTACAGGCTTCTTAAGAACAATCTATGCTGATCCATTTAAATTTGCGATTGAGGGATTTGGTAAAAATAAGAGTGCGTAGATGCATTTCGTGCCTTCTCGCAACTTTATGCTTCTATTGATGTCCAGGCTTATCCGCTTAGCATCAACCGGGGGAGACTGGTTCCTATACCCAATGATTTCATTATCTCCAATCTGCTGAACCAATCCCAATATATTGTGATATAGTGGACGGATTATTGTAATTTGATATTACTCAATGTAGACGTCTTCCAAATTTGGCAGATCAACAGGCAGTCCACCAGTGGAGACCCACCTGGTACCTCATAGCAAGATGCTTAGAGGCGGACCGGAAGATTTGAGAGCAAGTCGAGAACACTCGCATGAACCCAGAAGAAAGCTAATATTAAAGTCGATGTTCATTACTTCTCATTCTAAATTTGATTTCGAAAAAGTGCTCTGCTGGTGAGTGCACAATGTGTGAATTGCGCAATGAGTTTTGTTAATTATTAGCAGTTCTTTGATTTATTGTTATCCATTGTTATTGTTATTGTTAGTACCATAAATGTAATTAAATGAAACAAACGAACATATCAGATAAATCGGTTCAAATTTCAAAACTCAGATGCACCAGTGTATCTGAACTATTTTAAAAATATTGAGGAGTATTAGATAGAACGCATATGAATTCCTTTGCGTCATTGATGAATAAAACTTCTTAAATTATTTCTTATTACTCGTGTATTAAGAATATAAATAGCCACAATTTATCCCAACAATCACAGCTTGCTGACAATCGCAACTTACGTCGGTTTGTAAAGTAATGCATGATTTTCCTGTTTAGATAAAAAAAGAGAAAATAATTAAACTGAAGGTAAGTTAAGAGGACACAAACCATAAGCTATAAACCACCAAAACTCAAAATGTATGTATGTTAAAAGCTAACCACTTATTATTTGAACAACCATTAAAAAAAATTCTATTGAAACGGTGTGAGCACGGTGTGTAAAAAAACGATGTTTTTGCGGTGTTGCTTTGTCAGTATATGCAATGAAAATTTATTTTCGTGAATTACCTTTCCCTTGTTTCGTAAACATGGATTTTGTTCATAGAATAAATGTCTTGTAATTTGTATGAAACATTCCTTATGCTTGTCATCTGGTGAAATGCTGTCATTACACCTTTTTGTACAATGCACGAAATGAATTTTGTGAAGACCAACCTATCACTGCTTTTCTTCAATCGTACTCATACATGTTGGTTTAGCTGCTTGGGTGGGCTGGAATCATTGATTTATCACAAAATAAAAATTAAAGCGCTATCAAGAGTTATAAGTTCATACTCATTAATCAAGTAACTTCTAACAAGTCACCATGCTTAGCGAGATCAACCACGGATTCAATAACTAGTCTTCTTAAAAATACAGGTTTGAACCTCATTTCAGAAATATATAAAAAAAATCTGAACAACTCTTCGTGGTTTGCGCTTTTTTTTTCAATTACATACTGAGTCGATATAGAAGTTTTGTCAGTCAATCATGTAACCATGCCTTCTTATTGATAACAAAATATTCGTAGCATTTTGTATGGTTTTCGTACAATGAACGAGTGTTCTTTCTGTGTCAACTAATGCTTCGTGCTTTTAACAGTTATGTAACAGCATTGTGGCATTGAATACGAAGGTAGTTTCTTGAAAAGTACAAATCAATTTCTCTCAAGAGAGTTTCTCTCTCTCTCTCTCTCTCTCTTCTCTCTCTCTGTCTCTCAAAAAAAAAATTGCTTGCCCCCCCCCCCCCCCCCCCTATTCGAAATCCTGGCTACGTCTATGTATGACTCCAACAGTGACACACTGACCGGGGGAGTTCAGGTCTGTGGATCAAGAGATCAATCTAGATGCGGTACCTTCTTGTTGTTGGCGGTGAGGTGAGCGGACACTTCTCAGCCATTTTTCGCTCTTCTCGTCTCACTCCACGACCATATGATTTGCAACGCTCGGTGGCGAGTGCGTGCGACATACGAACCGGACCCGACCGACCACCGACTCGAACTTCGGCCCTCAGTTGAGAGTCATCTCAGATATGGTCAGAGATCGTTTAGCACGGTGAATGTATAACCTGTAATCAACTCGTATTTGGTCGTTTGGCTTGTTTTGCTTCCAAGAAGAGCATAGGTCTAGTGTTGCGAATGGTTTATGGAGTTTATTTCCCCCCCTCTGCATCCCAATCAATGCAGGCTCTCAATTGTCTGCGTCGTCCCATTCGCTTTTGAACAGCTCTCGGACTATGATCAGCTTCCAGCAGCTGCTGTTACATTGGAAACCGGGCACACTTTCAGTTTCGATTTCAAGTTGTAGCTTTACACTGTTTCTGAGTGGCGGCCTGGCTGGCTAACAACTGAGAGTAGAGCTCACGGAAGACGGTGCTAGGGTGCGGCGAAATACGGCGATCTATGGGGAGTCAAGTGACTTCGCTTTTTTTTTCTTTTCAATTGCTGTTGCTGGCCTGCGACTTTCTCACTAATCGAGAAGGTACTTTAAACTGGGGCGATACGATCACTTTGGAATGTGTATTGAATAGCGATCTTGAGAATCCGGAAAACATTCGGTTATGATGCAATACGGTTTTTTGAGAGTCATTGCGTTCGCCGTGTGAGTGCGGCTGAATCGAAAAATTCGAGTTTGTCGTCTAGGAAAAGACGAAGTCTTTTGAATCGACGTTTGGAATTATCATCATAAAACACTCATTCTCATTGCCAAAAGGAAACATTTATTGCATAATAGAACTAGAATCAGATAGCTTTCCATAACAGGGCAGCCCTGGTTTGAACATGATACGATCATTTTTCGCACAGTTGAGAACCCTTTCCGTACTCCCGTGAGAGATATTATTCGCCAACTGATGCTGTTGCTACATGCTTGTGTCTTATTGGTCGTGTTTTTTTTGTGGTGGCCTCATGTTTCTGTTTCTTTCATGCCTCGATATCGACTACTCTTTGAGCCTTACTACTATATTTCACCACGAAATATAGAAATTGAGTAGGAATGATAGCGTCGTATTGAACTCGGCCGAATACATAGAAGCATAGTTTAAAACGAAAGGCAAGTCGAATCATATTTTTCTCAGTGCTCTCTTGGCGTTGAAAAGCCAAGTAAAGCATTCTATTTGAATGTTGTAACATGCTTGTTGTGTGGCGCACTATGTATTCCCGTAAAGTGATATAATGCTCAAGCGATCGGTTGTTATTCCTGAAACAAAAATAAAAGTCCTTCACAGAAAAAAAAAAATGATGAATCTTAACAGACGCGAAAAATTTTCCCTCGATGCATGCCAAAACAAGAATAAACAACAAAATTCACACATTTGACCTGATACAGGCGCTATCTGGCTCAAGTTTAAATAATAAATCTAGCTTTTCGTATAAAGTCTGTTTCATTTAGATTTTGGCCGGACAAAATGGGTGATTTCTGTGAGAGGAAGTAACATACAATAAATCTTAGGGTATTATTTTGTAGATTTTTATTAAACTTTAAGGGTAAAATACAGGAAAAATTTAAAAGCACTACTGAAACAATTGCACAATTCTTTTCGATGGGATAAAAATCTTGACAATTCGGTGGATTGATATTTTTGTCAATAAAACTGAAATTATTCTGCCTTTACCATTCTATGACTATACGGCTGTAATGACCGCTGGCTAAGTTGGGTCACAACTTCATGGAATCGTCGTGTGATTGAATGAATGGAAATATCCTTTTTGAAGACAGTCCTCCTTGTTAACTTTTCCATTCATAGTCGCTCCCGTGTTGAAAACCTATGAATTTCTTCCAGAGCTACAGATAAAGACTGTATTCGATGAAATTTGAACACACAAAATATGTCACCAAAAATTTTCCTTGAGCCCGATTCTTTTCAAAATTTCTGGAAATAAAGTACTATTAAATGGTTAAGTTTTGACATCATTGGTTTATTGACCCTCTTCTCCAAACCCAAATGCCCGCACCTTTGCCTTTACCCCTTTCATCAAATTTTGGGCAATGATAGGACCGACTTGCTTACTTACTTTTAACCACACTATCTTTAGTTCAAGTTCATTTTCTATCAGTTTTGGAGTTTTAACGAGCTTTGCCTTCATGATTGCCTAAAATTTTTCAATTGGGCGAAGTTCCGGAGTGTTTGGAGGGTTGACGTCTTTTGGTACAAAAACTACATTATTATCTTTGTACCAGTCTAAGACGGGCCGGGCATAGTGGCAAGATGCCAAATCCGGCCAAAACAGTGTCAGGCCATTGTGAGATCTCAAGAAGGGCAGAAGTCGTTTTTGGAGGCATTCGTCCTTGTAGATTTGTCCGTTGACGGTCCTAGAGGTGATGAAGGGCTGACTCATTTTGCCACATCCGCAGATCGCTTGCCAGACAAGGAATTTTTTGGCGAATTTCGACAGTTTCTTCTTCCGTACACTCTCCGGAACGGCCAACATAGAGGTGGCGACGTAGTGTTCCTGTCCTGGCATTTGTTTGGTGTCGGCTTTAATGTAGGTCTCATCGTCCATCACAATGCAGAACGGTTTTGTGAGCCAGGAGTTCTGTTTATCGCTCCGGTTCGGTGCCTTCTGGACCTTGTACACATGTAATCCAGAACGTTTCATTGTTTTCTGCACAAAACAAACTGAAACTTTCGCCTTTTTCGCAACATCCCTGATCGAAATGTTGGGATAACGCTTAAATTGGTTCAATACCATCCTGGCCTTCTCCGGATTTGATGTGCCACGTTTTTTGCCACTACCATTTTTCCGCTTGGTTGTCTTACGGTCCTTGAACGTTTTGATCACATGAGATACGGTTGAATGTGCGATTCCGAGCTGTTTTCCGATCCATCGATGAGAAGCGTTTGGGTTTTCGAAGTGAGTGCCCAAAATTTGTTGGCGCACTATTTCTTCATTCGAAGCCATCACTGAAATCACTCGACCGATTTTCACGAAACTCATTACACAATTGACACAACACAATGAAATACATTCAGTTAAAATTTCAATAATTTTTACCCACACGCTAAAAAGTTACGAACAACTGCGTGTGTCCAAATTTCATCGAATACAGGTTTTACCTTGTCAAATCTACAACTTGCGTGTGAATTTATCTTCAAAGACATATTTGAACTTACCCGATGCATCTTAGAACAGGTCTTGCCAGCTGTTAGTGCAAAAACATCACCATTTACCTGTAAAAAAAGACCGCTTTTCATTGGTAGTTTGACAACCGCCCCTACCGCTACCGTCGAGTTATGTTACAAGCAGGCAGTCTGTTGTTGGTTTGGCCGTGTTGCTAGTTGTCACTGCTTTTTCACTTTTTCGTTTGTGACAACTAGAACAAATGCGGAAATAAAAGTTCACTTTTGTAGTGGTTTACTTTAAATCAGTTTGAAATGAAGTGCAAAGTGATAAATTGTGGTCACAGTGACGTGTCTCATCCAGGTCTCCATTTTCGTCGGTTCCCGAGAGATCCAATCGTTTGCCGAGGGTAGGTTAAGGCCTGCATTGGGAACGCAAGTGAGGAAGACATTGAAGACATTCCACACAGCAGAATTTGCAGCGTAAGCATCAATGAAATTCAATGAAACCTCATAAATTAACGTTTAGTTTGATGCAGCTTCATTTCCCGAACGGCAAAAGAAATGCCAATGGAACTTGGAATATTCCAATTGCCGTCACTCCGTCAGATGAAGAGTGGCAAGAAATGGAGGTGGTTGAGAACATTGATGGTGGTGAGAATAGTGGAAAAGGCTATTCTGCATTAAATGGAGGATTTTCGGAATTTGAAATTGAAATTGAATTGAATTCTATTCTAATCTAATCTCACACTAACGCAGCCAATTCTTGAAAGCATCCTGGAAAATGGCGACTTCTTGAAATCATCATTTTTCTTGTCACTGGCCAGACCAACTGCGTAGCATGTGCCGCAGAGAGGATTCCAAGAAATAGAGCAATTCCAGAAAGAGTGTCTAGAATCGCTCTACTACTTCGAATCAAGGGAAGGAAGAAAGCGTGGACCTCCCGTACCAAACGCTTCCAGTTAGAGTTAAATAATGTGATAATTTGTATTTAACGTTGGAAGCATAGATGCTAGAAAGATTAGTTTATGCTCCTTTTGTCTGTGGGTGGACTTTTGGCATTTGAACCAAAAGTCTGGCAATAATTTGCCAAGGTTATAGCGCCTTATCTCGATCACTGAAATTGAGATTGAAATTTTAAATTTACATAATAATGCATTTAGTTATATAATAGTTTAATAATACAATATAAAGAACAATCCACGCCAATTCATCCAAAACTTCGACTGGGGGACCTGGTATAAACAAGATTCCGTAGATGCATTTCGTGACTTCTGGCAACTTTGCTTCCTCTGATGTCCAAGCTAATCGATTTAACGCCACCCGGGGGAGACTTGGTCCTATACCCAATGATTTCATTATCTCCAATCCGGTCAACCAATCGCAATGTTTTGTGATATAGTGGACGGATTATTATAATTTGAGATAACTCAATGCAGACGACTTCAAATTTGGCAGATCGACAGGAAATCGGTGGAGAACCACCTGGTACCTCATAGCAATATGCTTAGAGGCAGACCGGAAGATGTGATGAGCTCCCCCTCAGGGTGTGGGAAGGTGTTTATGTTTTTTTAACTCATCTGTCATAACTAAAATCGAAAAAATGAAATTGAAATTGAATTGAATTGAATTGAAATTGAATTAGATTAACATTGAACAAGTACCTATGCTGGGAGGAGATACTACGTCACTGTCTAGTCTACAAGGTGAAATTTATCGTTTGAGAGAGCATGTTACCAAGCTTAAGAGGTAATTTGCTAAATATTCGATTGGATGGAATGTTTTCAGTTTCATTGAATCGCATCTCTACTTTAGATCGATTCGTCGTTGGAGAAGTCGCTACGGCAATCTGGTTGCACGAAAGAAAAAAGATGATTCGGACGTCGTAGATTCGAACTCGTTGGAGATTGCTCGTAAAAAAGTTTTCAACGACGATCAATTGAAGCTTCTCTCCGGAAAAGTTCGTCAAGTGAAGCAGTGGTCGGAAGCAACGATAATGGATTCGCTGCATATCCGATTTGCATGTCAGGGTGGCTACGAAAAGTTAATAAAAAGAGGCTTTCCGCTCCCATCGACTAGAACACTGTTGCATAGAATTGCAGACGTCCACATTCCTCCTGGTATAATTAAATCATTCTAATGTTCTGTAAAAGTTTCAGTTGATAGTTTGGATTGATTTAGGTATCCTTGGGGATATTTTCGAACTGCTGAAATTCAAAGTGGCTGACATGACAGAAATTGAGCGGGATTGTGGATTGGTTCTCGACGATATGAGAAGCAGTTCGTTGGAAAGACGACTCTGCCTCCATTTGATGACTTAGCGTCTAAAGGCTTGGTTTTGATGCTTGTTGGAGTTGCTGAACGGTGGAAGCAAGTGGTCACGTACGAGTTTACGAAAGCACCAATTCCCCCAGAGCAACTTAAGAAGCTAGTATTGTCCGTTATTGAAGAATCGGAAGAGATTGGCTTACGAGTACAATTTATTACCTCTAACTCCGGTTCAAAAACCAGCAGATCCTGTCTGATCTGGAACTGCAACATCCCATCGACAATAGCCAAAAACTGTAAACCGTGCCCGATCCAGTCCATGTTTTAAAAATGCAATTCGTGGATGGATCAACAACAGATTTCTCGTCGTTCCAAAATGGTACGTCGATAACAATGGTCTTTCATCGGATATTGTGCATCGAGATCATCTGAAGGAGTTGGTCGAATTCGAGGCAGGGAATCAATTGAGAATGGCTCACAGGTTATCTCCAGCAGACGTGGCGTTCGATGCTCCTGTTTCATCTGTCGACAAAATGAAAGTAGCAAACGCAACAAAATATGGCAATCGATCGGTTGTTGCTGCGCTACACGTAGTGGCTTCCGAGAAAACCCGACCTGAGCTGCTAACCACAGCATGCTACATTGAAGACATGTCAGACTGGTACGAAACAATCAACAATCGTTCGGAAGATCATGCCCTGCGCCAATCAGACCCAGATGCTTCACAGGTAAGGATGAAACGATATCATGAAAATATCGATACTTTTACTTCAAAGCAGCAGCGAAAGAAAGTAATGATACCGGTAGAATATCGAATCAAACGTATCGATACGTATGGGTATCAAATAAATACTTTTCTTTTTTTTCAAACTAAACTACTGAATTTTATAAATTTGTAACGCAATTAGAATGGATCTTGTAAGGTATCTTCTGAACATATTTTGAAAATTTTGTTCATTAGAACTACAGTAAACAGTACAGTACATATTCAAACAACATTTCTGTAGAAGGTTTTGTGAAGTATAACATTGCATTACACAAATGGTCATTTTGAAAACTCAAAATGACAGGAAGAGTTAAGATTGACTCGGTTAGCAGTCATTTTTCGACATACCTCGACATAAAATTTTTGACTGCAAATGAGGTCTGTCACGTTCTTTTGAGTGTAACACGAATTACTAGTCACCCTGTATATGCGAGGGGCAGGGCTGGCAAATGTGATTTTCAATGAAAAACGACCAACGGTTTTTACCGAATTGCGTCTGAAAATCTCATCGGGCGAGAAAACGATGACGAAGATTTACTTCTAAATCTCATCGATTTTTTCGTCATGACAGCACGTGATAGTGTTTTGGTCATCGCTATTACCAGCACATTTAATGATATAATTGTAAGTTTCATCACAAAACTTCAATTAAAATTTCCACTCTATCGATTACATATTATTACTTGGCTAGTTTCAAGTAAGTTAATCCGAAATTTGCGAAACAAAATTGTATGAGAAAAAATCCCATGACTGCATGATGGTATGAGATTGACAAGAAAGCTTATGATAGTTCATTTCGTCTCGTGACAGTGATACGGCCTGTTTTTTCATCGTCACATGATGGCCGTGGGGTATTAGTATTTATGAATACGCCCAGGATTTACATGAGAGGCTAAAGTTTTCATTAGCACTCATTGCAAAGAGTATTCATTTGAATCAAATATTTTCATTTCATACCTTCTCGGTATCGAAATTGAAATAAAACGATTGCAATTATTTCATCCCTAACTACAGGAAGCAATAAACCGGCTTAAAAATACCACTCGTTTATTCAAGAAAAATTGAAAATGACAAATTGAAAATATATATTAATCGACATATTTTCCTTGGAATGCCTCAAATAGCTTATTGTTTGTTTTGATTAGGTGCTGTGCGTCGTCAGAGGTTGTAATTACTCCATGATGTTTTGTTTAGCTTTAAATGCTAGGACAAGAATTTGCTACCATGTCTCTATTGTGAGAGGAAAAACATATTTGCAGAAATTCTTCTCCATTCAGAGAGCAAGTACCGGCGCTATAAGCTCAAGCCATACGGGGCTAGGACTAAAGCTAATGCTTAGGTTCCAAAATGGAGCATCACTTAACCTTCTTAAACTAGATGCTCCAAACGACCATTTTGAAATAATTTTTTGTTCTGTACACCAAACAGGGCATTCTGTTTAACTATCACTCCAACTATTCATTTCCCCTTTCGTTTGATATCTACTGCAGTCTTCTTGGTTTTTTTTTTTCCCTGTTGGGATTTGAGCCACAGCAACCATTACAGTGTAATCTATTTTATTAATTTATTCTAGTAATCTATTGTGGTATACCCCTGTTTGTTTTTGCATCCGTTCAGGACAACAAGTTACCATTCATGACCATTCGTTCACTGATAATGCAAGATACCCCAATCTGGTATGATTCTTAGAATAAACTCAAATACCACATTGGAATATTCCATCCAAATTTCAGAACGACTAAGAATCGCCTTGTTGAAGTATTGTCTTCTACGTACAAACAATGCTGGGCAGTCACATAGTAATTGTTGAGAGGTCTCTATCTCACAATCAAAAAACCGACAGACATCTGTTTTACATTTTTTTTTTATCTTTTTCAAATGATATCTCGATGGGCAGTGTCCCGTGAGTAATCCGATAAGTATGCTGCATGACTTCCCGAGCAGAACACAAAAGCATATGAATACCTTATTTTGATCTTGATAACTGGCCTTGGTATTAAAGAGCTCAGATTAAGAGGTAAAATACCTAAGCAAAATACCTAAGAATTGCAAGCAAAATGTCTCTCGAATAACTAAACTTGATATTTTGGATACCTGGGTAAGTATCTGGTCACCTTAGAGGTATTATTTTGGTATTGTCTTACCTCAATTCGGTATTCGCATGACATTGTGGGAACAATTTGATGGTATTATCCTCAGGTATTTTACCTCTTAATCTGAGCTCATAAATACCTAGGCCAGTTATCAAGTTATTCGCTTCTGCTCGGGTTTTTATTTAGGTTTAGAATTTTTTTCTACGATTTGTTTGTTTGGAGTTATGAACAATTTGGATTGCTTTGGTGTGTCTTTTACATTCCAGTTCAACAATAATATATTCCTCCCATTTTTTAAATTCTATTTGTATTAGGTGCGCAACTAAGTTCCCACTGTTTAGCAATAGATGGCGCCAGTAGTAAGTGTTGGTCGAATGTTGTACATCTCAAGCATCATAAACCAAGCTCAGACATATGGTAAACAAACCGCTTTTCCAAATCAGTGATTTTGGTTTAGTGTATATATATATATATATATATATATATATATATATATATATATATATATATATATATATATATATATATATATATATATATATATATATATATATATATATATATATATATATATATATATATATATAATTTAAAGATTTCTGCATAGGTTAATATCATAGAAGCACTTAACGTGATAACAATGGGTTCACAATTATTTTAGCCAGTAGTGTATTTGGTTTGTTCGTAGAAGCTATATCCCAAAATCTTGCTATACAAACTGAAATTTTAAAATATCAATCATTCCGCCACAGTTTGAACCTAACATGAATCTATGAAGATTTATTATTGTTAAAATTAATCAAAAATCTGATTCTTTCAAATGTAGACAAAATTTTACACAAATTTTTATTTTCATGTTTTAAAGCAATGCTATATTCTTCACGATTAATTCAAGGGCGTTTATATTTTTCGTAGTAGAAAAGAATATTGATCCATGAATAAAAAAGTGTTTAAAAAATAAACTTGTTCCAACACGATTTTTAGATCATTTTACAGGGTGTGGCAGAAAATAATGCGAAAATTTGTTCTATTTCTTGCAAATCTCATTTTCAACTAATTCAAGCAATAATATCAACATTTTCGAGCGCAGTTATCTTTATAAAGTCCTTTTAAACAAATTTATTCAATGTGTCCTCCATTTTTATTAATAACATCCTCGAGCCGACGCCGGAAGCCAGAGCATGCCTTTCGGACGTAGTCCTCCGACATTGACTGCCATGTGCGTGTTATGGTTGACTTCAGGGTTTTCACACTAGAGTGTGATGTTTTGCATGCTCGTGCTTCAACATATGCCCAAATCGAATAATCGAACGGATTAAGATCTGGACTGCTAGGGGGCCACAAATCCTTCGGCCAAAACTTCATGTTATCGTTCAACCATTGTTGGGTTCGATTGGACGTGTGACACGTCGCTCCATCCTGCTGTAGGACAACATTTTGGTCCTCGGAGAAGTTGGCCTTCACCCAGGAAGCACTTGGTCCTTTAAAATACCGATATTCACTTCGGTTATTGATTTTAACTCACAGCATCAATGAAAACAGGCGGCATTTTCAAACCGTTGGACGCCATCAAGCCAAACATCATGACACCAGCCGGATGTTTGGTTTGAAATTTGAATTTCACTTTTTCCGGAACGTTCTCCATTTTCTGCGGTGAAATGAACCGGTCCGTGCGGCTGTTGGCCACAGCATCGATGCTGAAAAGCTTTTCGTCGGAGAACAGGATTATCATTTTTTCCTTCTTCAACAAGGAAAGCAATCTCTTGGAACGAGTCACTCGTAGTTCCTTGACCCGGTCCGTAATCAAGTGGCGTTTCACTCTGGCTCTGGAAGATGCATGCAGGTCTTCTTTGATGATTCTCCGCATGGATTTCTCCGAAATATTGGCTTCCTTTGCAAGTTTTCTTATGGAACGCACCGGGTTGCGAGCAATTTTTGCACGGACCGATTTGATCACGTTCGGCGTGCGTGCAAAGCGCGGACGTCCGCTTCCCGGCTTCCGCTGCTTAGGACCACCCTGCAGGGATTTTTTTATGCGGTAAACTGTTGCCAAATGGCACCCTACCACCTTGGCAATCTCTTTCGGCTTCTTCTGGGCGAACAACAAACTGGTGATCACTTCTTTCGCGAACATTTTGACGAATTTGCAGTAAAAGAAATAGAATGTTTGGATGCAGCACTTGAAAGTAAACATAAACAAATACACTTTCAACAGAAATTAGTCACTAGCTGCACGAATTAACCCAATACTCTTGTTTGAACATTTTCGCATTATTTTCTGCCGCACCCTGTAGTTCTCTGTATTTTGATCACGAATGTTTGGTTGATAACGATATCCATTTAGAAAAAAGTTATCCTCGCATTCTTTGACACGTCGGTATCATTTTGAAAGTTTTACAAAATGCTATTGCAACTCTGTAGAAACGATGTCAAGTTGCAAACAGACTCCACCCTTGCACTTTCTCCGTTTCTGTTGTGTATGGTTTTGAGATACATAGCCAAACAAAACTATCCCTAATTTGTTTCAAGAGAGATTTTTATGCTCTATTGAAACAAGTTGTGCTACTTGGGATACTGAACGTGCACACGATTCATGTAATTTGCATGTAAAATTTGACTTCCATTACAAAATACCGAACTAAAATGGTACTGTCAAACTGCCAACGTTTTCGCAACCTACAAACCGATGTGCCGATTTGAAAACATGTTTACATAATGTAACGAATTCGGATGCCGGCAAGATGTTGGCACACAAAACGGCAAACATAAACGTTAGACTTTTTCGCACGTTTTTTTTTTTGTCAACATTTGCACGTTAATTTTAAATTCCTCATTCTAGAACAAAATTTGTCAGATATTGCTGAAATATTCTGAAGTGACGCCAAAGTAAATCTGTTTTTTTTTCGCCGGAATATTCAGTTAAGGAGTGTATCGAAAATAAGCTATCCACAAATTTTCTTTCAAATTATGTTGAAAACCGATATTTTATTCATACAAAAAATTTATCCTTTATTGTACGAGGATAAACTTGAACATAATGAAGACCGGATGAAATTTAAGTTATTCCTTCACGAATTTTCGAACTTTGGATCGAATGCTCTTCATCAAGTTCCGGACAAGTGTTGCATCGCATTTTTTGGACGCTTGAGCCCAAATTTTTTTGAACTCCTGCATGTTCCCAGCTGCTTTACCAGTCTTCTTGAAGACCCTCTTCACGATTGCCCAGTAACGTTCGATGGGTCGAAGCTGAGGGCAATTTGGTGGATTGATATTTTTCTCAACGAAATCTATACCCTTTTCCGCAAGCCAATTGAGAGTGGTTTTGGCATAGTGAGCCGACGCTAAATCCGGCCAAATCAGTGGAGGTGTACTATGCTTCTTATATAAAGGCAACGATCTCTTCTGGAGACACTCAGATCGATAGATTTCCTCTTTTATAGTTCCGGTAGTGTAAAAAATGGTGAACTTCAAACCACAGGAATATATTGCTTGCCATACCAGTACCTTTCGACCGAATTTCTCCACTTGAATCGACCTGTCCGCATCGCCCACATCCTCCCCAACGACGGCAGTAAAGTATTGTGGACCTGGAAGGGTTTTTGAGTCCTCCTTTACATAGGTCTCATCGTCCATCAAAACGCATGCATCCGGACGCTGCAAAAGACGCGAATACAATTTCCGGGCCCTTGTTGCTGCTCGCTTCTTCTGTTCTGCACTATGTTTCGAGATTTTCTGCTTCTTGTAGGTCTTCAGGTGGTTTCGCCTCTTGATACGCCGGATCATTCCGACACTCGTTCCTGCTTTTTTTGGCCAAATTACGTATTGACATTGATTTGTTCTTCATGATTAGAGATACCACTTTCTGCTCCAGTTTCGGGTTGGAAGAACCGGGTTTTCTGCCTCTTCCTGGTAGCTCATCCAAAGAATAGTGTTCCCCAAACTTATTAATGATGGTTTTAACACTCGCATGATGAATTCCAAACCGCTTCGCCAATTTTCGCATAGTAATACCCTTCTCACTTAGCCATGTGTCCAGAACCTTAATTTTCACTTCCTTTTCAATACGCGACATTTTGAAAACGCAGAATTTGAACCGCACAAACAAGTAAACAAAAGAAAGCTGACAGTCAAACGCACAGCATGCAGTGTTCAGAGCATAAAAAACCATCACAAATACATGCGTACAACGCAAATGTATGTGGATAGCTTATATTCGATACACTCCTTAGTAGAAATGATTACTGCAAAATAGTGACTCTTTTGACCAATTTTCGGAAAATAGTGACTTTAGGGACTTTTTTGGGGACAATGGTGTTTTTTTGGGGGCCCCTTAAAAAATAGGGATAAGGTGCAAAAAAAAGCCCCCCCCCCCCCCCCGGGGGGGGGAAACAAAAAAAAATTAACAAAATTTAAGAAAAAAAAAAATCTTGAAGACAAAGTATTCAGTTAAACCAGTGCAATCATGGTGACTTAAAAGTTAGGGAAATCGAAAATATCACTCAACAGTTGTACACTGCAAATTGACGAATAATGTCTCAACTGCTTAAGAATGAATAGATAATCATGATGCCAACAAGATTTTGTCGATTTTCACTGAATTTATGACATATTTGTTACATAGGCCGGATGAAGGAGCTAGGCTGACATAACATCCCGTTACCTTAGCATTCTGTTTTCCTCGCATCAACGTCAGCTCTATTATCAAGAACCAATGAAACATTACTGGTCTCAAAACTAGCAAGGCACACGCAACCGTCACTCTGAAGCTCCATTCTCCAACCAGATGGACCAATCTGGCCCAGCCAAGAGCGGTCTGCGAGCGTCGCGTGGCTCTGTCGCAGGAGAACCTCGGTTTCGCACGTAGTACGAACCTACCTCTATGCAGCAAAACTTGCTCGCGCGCAGCTCGATTTCTCTCTCTCGCAAAACAATCGCCTAGCGTCGCGACGACCGACACCGACCCCGTACCGAGCGAGCTCCAGCCGAGACTCCCATGTAGGCAGGCGGCAATCAAAGCCTCTGGCAGACTCCGCAGCTCGTGTCGTGTATTGACCATGTTGGGGCGCGCAGAAATTATTTAACCGCGATACGAATCGGTTGTGTTTTTGGCGTTTTTCGCGCTGTTTTTTTTTATTCTGTTATTTTGAATCCAAGCGACTCGGTTTTTCTAAGCTCCGAATAACTGTCGCGAGTTTGGCGTTTAAGTTGGCGTTCGCGTTCAGTGTCCTGTCTGTTTGCACGCGCACCCTTCAATTGTGCCAATTGTGAGTGTCCCGAAACAGGGAAAATTTCAAACGGTACGATTTGGGTCTTAATCTCAGCTCGAACAGGACGAGGCGCTTCTTTTTGGAGCACTGATTGAGGTGTCTTGGGCATTCAGTAATAGGCAATTCGTCTGTTTCTCTTTGGGTGTTTTTCTCTCTGTCTGGTGCTACGTGTTTACCAATATCTGCTGCTTTTGGAGGTCTCTGAATGTGATTTATTTTTTGGTGACGGATGTTGGGGCAGACTCGGTATGGCGTTTTTTTTTTTCTTTAAGAGGATTTTCGCATGCAAGAAAGTAGAAAGTGATACGTTTGAAAATTGTCTCACCTAGGGTAGAGGAAAGTTTTCGGGTGACAAAAGTGCACAAATTAGGTTTTCGAGACATGAATCGTAGAAGAGAATTAGTAAAGTGCTACGTGGAAAACGTATGAAGCTGGAGAAGAAACGGTGGTGTTGAACTGAGACTACGGTCTCTAGTGAAGCGAACCGCCATCGCCAAGTATACATTTTGTGCACAAATGAAAACGAGAAATTGTCCGGATAGAGTAAAGTGCTTGCTGTTGTGTAGCGCGTGGATGGTGAAGGAATAAAAAAAACAAACTAGTGGAGTACAAGTGCCGAGAAGGTGCCTTACAGACGTGCGCGGGAGGTTTGGAGAACTTGCACAGCGGCACCTCTCGGGAGATAAATTATGCAACTTGACCGCAGTGCTGCCGCGGGGCATTGCGAAGGCTGTTTTTCTGCGGCCAACCTGCGTTTTCCATTCAGAACGTCGTCGTAAGGACGGAACCTGCGATCAAGGTCTCCGGCGAGTGAAACAGGCTGACACGTTTGCAAAAAAAAAGTCGATTCTACGCGGGACCTTAAACTGAAACGATATTTTGGGCTCTTTCCAAAACCAATAGGCGTGCATAAACGCACCTCTCGTGTCGATCACGGTTAGTGAGTGCGAGTGGAGATCAATGAAATAACGACCAGGTCTATCGGTTCGCCGCGGTGATATTTATGGGTTGTCCGTCAATGTCAGATTGGAAGTTTTATACGCGGCTCGCGATTGACGGGAAAGAACAAGTTTCTCGCATCCAGTCGCGAGAGTGATGCCGTTTTGTTGTTGTTTGGTTAGTAGTAAGCCACCCAGCGCCAAGAACCCTGAAGCCGCCGTGTGACATTTGGTTGAACAAATTGGAAAACCGATCGGTCGGTTAAGTGATGCGAGAGAATATCAATAAAATCAGCAGCAGCAGCGTGACTGTTATCGGCTTAGGAAACTCGTAAAACAACTTTGGCTATCAGCTTATCGATGGGTGGTATACTTATAGAGAGCGGATGCGTTCTGGGCGGGTGATCAATTTTGAAAACTATGTAACTTAGTCGAACGGTGGTTGATAGGTAGGTACCCGACCTTTTTCGTTCCAGCAGCCGAAACTGCCTTCAGCAATGGTTTGTTTGGCTAACCTTTACCGTTTGTTGGCGGATGTTTTTTTTCTTCTTTCTTTTGCGCTGTAAAGATGCGAACGTTCGAATGTTCTACATAAATTATAATAATTTATTGGCCCAACTAGATATGGACATGTGGAATAAGAGTGCCAAATGTGGTGACGACTGGTTCAATTTTATGATGAAGAGAATGTCAGTTCCAAATAAAAGGATGATAAAAATAAACAAACCAACATGTCTTCCTATTGAGGAGTCAGAGTTTGCATTTCAGCTCTAATGTATTTATCATGTTCCTAGAGAGTATTTATATGGTTTAAAATAAATTTTAACAAATAAGTGGACGGATGGCAGAAATTACTAAAATAGATTTCTGAGTAGTTCTAGTTCGTTTAGAGATTATAATCGTATTGTTTATCTTTTGCCACAAAGAACTTTGACAGATTTTGATTGGCCCCAATTATACAGTAGTATCCGATTCCAACCTAGCACTCGACCTCTTTAATAGACACATAATACGTTTACGAAAATTTCGTTCCTCTGCGACGAATACGGTCCAGTCCCAATGCTTTATGGTTTTATGACGAAATACTCAAAGCAAAAAGGAACATTGCCCTAGTAACATTGCCAAAACCATTCTGCTTTATTAAGTTTTATTGAGGTTTTATCAAAGCCACTTGAAATCAATTTGGTTTTATTATGACACCAAGAGGTGCCAATCGGTTTCATATTTAAGTCAGGTTTATGAGAACCTACACAGCTTGTTTAAAACGATCTTAAAACCTCGTTTTCTCAAATTCATTTTACTCCTATCAAAGGTTTTGTTTCGACTTTATGAACTCATAAAATGCTGTTTGAAAATGCCGTTTTAGGACTCATTCATATTATCTTAGGGGCTATGCATAAACCACGTTGACTTTTTTGGGGGGGTGGGGGGGGGGGGGGGTTGAGCAAAGTCTACGCTCCATACAAAATTTCAAAAAATTGTATGGCGAAAAGTCTACGAGGGGTGAGGGGGGGGGGTCTGAGATTTTCAAAAATGAGTCTTCGTGGTTTATGAACCGGCCCTTATTATGGTCAGTTGAAAAAGCATTTTTTGCCCATTTTGTCTCCAGTAAATGCATTAAACGCCAGATTGGCATTGAGGAAAGCCACGAAATAACCAAATAGTTTTAAAGTAGTCATTGCGAAGATAACTTGGCTTTATGGCAGAATTGTGATTTTTTTTTCCAATATAAAAAAATATAAGAAATAATTGAAATGCGGAAAAATATATGGACCAAATTTTAAATGTAATGCAAATGAACTGTAGATCAGTGACCAATTGCTGCATTTGTTTGGACAACCTTATTGAATTCCATCAATTTTTTAGAAATTCATGATTAATTTATCGAATATATTTGTTTTAATTTTGTGTTTATTTTCGTAAACTCCCATAATATCTGAGACGCATTAATTTTCGGCTCTTATCGTGGCAATATTCACCACAAAATTAAATGATTTGGAGCATGATACGCTGTATGAAACTCAATTTGTTGTGGATATTTTACTTTCAAACAAAATTTCCCCCAACATTAGATCTTTTTTCTCAGATATTATTTACTGCAGAGAATCGAACAAAGCAGAACGACAAAAACCAACCACGATATCACAGTTAAGTTTAACAGCTGTGGCCATTTGGTCGTATGCTTGTTTTCATGGCAGTTAATAGGTTTTATGAAGGTTCTCAAGTGTTCTTAGCATCTATCACTAGAACATTTTCGAAATGTTTGTGGTCTTATAAAGGTTTTTTTAACTTGTTTTGACAACCGTCTATAGAGTGGGCCACATTGTACAAATTTCGGCTTTAAAGAAGCATAGAGGAGGTGTTGGTCGACAAAACAGTTTTGAATGTAGTTTTATCAACAAAGCCTGGAGGAATGCTATACGGCTGGAATAAAACTTTAATTGTTACTTGGTTGCTTATCGACTTTGGACCTCAACTAGAAATAAATTAAATCAAAATCAGCTCAAAAAGCTACGTAACCGAGAAACCAGATTGATAAATAAATCTAAATCCGACTTCTTGGGAAACGATTTAGAGTCTGATAACTCTAATAGAGAGTTTCGGTGGAAACGTAAACATTTAAATGTTACCACTTAGTCTAATCGCTGTGTTAAAATTCATAATACTAGTGACGAGCTTAATGCGTTTAATGGAGCAAGTTTTACGATCGACCCAGAATTATTTTCGACTCTGCCACAGAATTCTGATGGTTTTCGCTTTTCGCCATGTAACGATTTAGATATTTTAAATTTTTTCTACACAGAAAAAAATCATGAATTTTAACTAGCGCGTAAAATTTCCCCTCGTTTAATTTTAAGCAAAAGCAAGCGTAAACAACGTAATTTTTTTCAATATTTCATACAACATACAACATTTTTGGCAACCTTCCATACAACAGACCTCTCCAGTGATATCCGGCTTAAATATACATGAAATATGCCATTAATTTATGTCAAATCAAGCATTCCCTTTATGTACATTAGATAACGCTGAAATTCAAATGTTTCTTTCTATCTGTGTATCTCATCGATCGAAAATGGTATGGATGGTGTTTCCGTAATGTTTTTCAAGCTGATCTTGCCTTTCAAAATAACACCAATTTTCTAGATGTTCAATTTAATTATTTGAACCGCCAGATTCCCTCGAGCATGGAAGACTGTACAAATCATTCCGATTCGAAACAAGCCTGCACTCAGCTCAAAAAAGTAGTGTGAATTTCTGTTCAATATCATGCACATAAATGAAGCGTCACAAAACTTACAAATTCTCGAGTACGGCCACCAACGCAAGGAATAAAATTTCCGTAACATGATGGTGATGCTACTTTCCTTGAGGGTGCTGAGAGTTTTGAGAAATTTACGTTTCAATCTTTCTTGCCCTCTTTGTTAACAAAATCAGATACGTCTGTTTGAAAAAGTACTCGAGAATTAACGTTATAAATCTTTAAAGTTCTGGGACATTCCGTTTGTTGCGGATAATTTTGTATACAAAACCTCGTATTTATTACAACTATTTCATGCAAGTCGCTGCTTTGTGTGGAACGAAATACAATTTTACATGCTCTGATATATACATCACAATGAAAATTCAATTTTTTTTTATTCTGTGCAGGTACTAGTTATTTTCGTTCAATCAGTATCCTATGCTCATTGTTCAAAGCTTTTGAAAAGATCCTTGATATTCAAATTCAAAAATATGTTCACCGTTTGAACTTCTTCAGTTCATACCAATCTGGTTTCTGATCTGGGCTTAGCACAACCTCAGCTCTACTTTAGGTGCATTTTTTTTTTTAAATTTATTATTTATTTGTACAGGCTCAATCGAATCAACTCTACAGAGCCAAGTTTTCATATTTATAAACATTAGTTATCTTAAAACTAAAGTTAGGGGGATAGAACCGATTACTCGCAGCCGTCTCGAGGTAAATAGAAATTACAATTTAACGGATGGGAAGCTGGGCGGGAATTTAAAATATGGTTTGCATAACACATTAATTTTAAATTCTTAATTGCCTAAAAACTTTTCTAAAGACATACAACTTATGGTTTTCTTTTGACTTGAACATTTTTGAAAAAAAATACACACACACACACACACACACACACAAAAAAAATACACACACACACACACATACACCGAGGAGAAAACATTTATCGTAAACATACAGGTTAAACTAACAACAATCTAAGGCTAATGTTAGTTAAAAACATATAAATGAGTTCCATGTATTCCAAATCACGTACAGCCAAAGTATCTCGAATTGGCACATTGGGTTGTCTACCTCGAGCCCGAAGGGAATCATAAAACTCAGATCAGACTCCACGATGCTCAGCACAAGACCAAATAACGTGATCTGCGTCCTGATAGCCTTGTCTACATTCACAGAGATTGCAGTCGCTCAGCCCAACTCGATATAAATGAGCGTTCAAACAATAATGATTGGACATAAGGCGAGACATCACACGAATGAAGTCTCGACCCACATCCATCCCCTCGAACCAAGATTTCTTCGACACCTTTGGGATGATAGAATGTTGCCATCGCCCCAAATCTCCTTTACTCCATTTATGCTGCCAGCTGACGAATGACTGTTGACGAAAAATAGGAAAAAAAATCATTAAAGGCGATTCGCCGATCGTAAATATCGCCTTCCATAGCGCCCACCTTTGCAAGCGAGTCCGCTTTCTCATTGCCCAGAATCTACCAATTTGGTTATGCTTTGGCAGGATTTGAACTGCAGCGCGAAACGACGGTTAAGGACTTGGGGATTTTCATCGATTCCAAAGTGACCTTCAAAGACCACGAAGCATACGTCGTGTCTAAGGCATCACCGCAGTTAGGCTTCCTGTTCCGGTTTGCCAAAAAATTTAAGGATGTTTACTGCTTGAAATCGCTTTACTGCGCAATTGTTCGCCCTATTCTGGAATATGGTTCTGTTGTCTGGTCTCCCTATTACCAGAATGAAATCCAGCGTGTTGAGGCCATCCAGCGGAAATTCATTCGATTTGCCCTACGTCATCTTAGGTGGAGAGACCCGTTCATTCTACCCAGCTATAGCAGTCGGTGCCAGCTCATCAACCTTCAACCACTTCATGGAAGGCGTAACGTGGCAAAAGCCTGTTTTATTGGCGATCTCCTGTAAGGGAACATTGATTGTTCTAGACTGCTCAGCTCATGTTGGACATCAACATACGCCGCCGTAATCTACGCTCACATTCATTCCTGAGCCTTCCCGCGGCAAGAACCAACTATGGTCTCCATGAGCCAATGCGCAGCATGAGTCGTCTCTTTAATAGTTGTTACTTTGTATTTGATTTTAATGTATATAGGGAAACAAATGAGTGTAGTTTTAGATGTATTTTTTGTTAGTTTGATTAATTTTGTAGTTTTGTGATTTTAGTTTCAAGATGCCAGTCATTTGAGCAAATATTTTACCTGTTGACTGTAATAAACAATAATGAGCAGTTCGAATTTATTAATCTTCTAATTTATTAATCCACAGTATAAGAACTTAACTTGATATCTTTGGAATAAGAGACAATCAGGTTTTCATCGGTGATTTTTCCTTCTTTAAATAATAATTCATTATTTTTTAGAACGTTGAGCTTAGGTTTTCTCGTAATCTTTCGAACAAAAAATCAATGAATTCTCGACAGCATATTCGATATGACGTATTTGATTTTTATAAACAAAAAGGTAAACAATGATTCGAACGTAATTTTCTTGGGACTCTACACTTTGCCACGTAATTTGGAATCACCATTATGTGAGAGGATTATTAGATTAGAAAATCAAGATGGAAGAACATTTGATTAGAAGATCGAGAAATAAACGTTTGAATTTTTGTTTACATCTTTGTTTACAAAATCAGGCACGTCATTTGGTCGTTAAGTTGTCGAGAACTATAATTGTTGCATCTTAGAAATTAGAACAGAAAGTGATTCCAAGCAAACAGAAACAAATGCATTA
>JAHHFK020004267.1:0-33514 GCA_024533555.2 Aedes koreicus
GGTTTTAAGCTCCGAGTTCTTCACGCAATTCATTCATTGAATGCATCAGTGCAGTAACCGGGAAGAACTCATGCTTCTCGGCACGTAGGAAGGACGTCCGTGCTTCGTTTTTTTCGGCTGGTTCGAATGGCAATGTGTTGTCCCAACCATGACCGTGGGAGCACACACCTCCAAACCACGCAAGCATTCGGAAAAACTTTGGGCTTATGGAGCAAAAAAAAAATCCTGAATAAGTAGCAGTAAAGCAAACAGACGTATGATGAACGATGGGAAATGAAAAATAAACTGAAATGGATATTTCGGGCTAGCACCCCGGGAAAAAACAATGCGTGGGTTTGAACAACAAAACATGTTTCATGAATTTCTATGAATCTATTTTATTTTTAAATACAGTTCTATTTGAATAAGATCAATGGAAACTGGATTTCCACAAGAACGCAGTTTCCACAGTGCATCCTCGTCAGCTCATAAACTAATAAGATGGGGGAATGGGCTCCATGCTACAATGTAGTGACTGAGGGGGAAAGAGGGCAAAAAAAAAAACGAACAACAGATAGATTTATCGATTTTGTTTATTATGATTCATACGCTATAGGGTCTTTGTAAGTATGCGTTGTCGACCGACGTCGCTGTTTACGCGTACCCATATGCTTTATAATAAGCAGACGAACAAACAGACAGACAGACAGACCGACGAACCGCGCGCGTTTCGCATGCAGTTTTTTTTTTCAGCCGTTGTTTATGGGAGTTTTAGCAAAAGTCAGGCGTCGTCGTCGTCGTCGTCATACTCATAAGAACTTCCTCGTCGTGTGTTTGTGGAAATACACACATAGGTATTCGTCTTCGCCTTGGAGTCCGTCGCCGGCCCGTCAAAACATGAACTGCATGCCACCGGCAGCCCCAAGTTGAAGTTCACTTCGTCTTCCTTCAGGCGAGGCGGGGGCGGGGACGGGCGGGCTACGAATGTGTAAACAGTCAAGCGTGAATAAGTTTGTTACCGCCATGTAGCGAGTCGTGCCGGTGGCCCAATGAGGGAGGAAAGCGTCCTAATGAAGCAATATTTTGTATTTGTTTGTTCTGTTTGATTGGCTAGTCGAAGAGTCATTGTGGTGGATTTATTAAATCTTAACAAAGAAAATGCGAAACGAGAATTGTTCATGTTGTTCGATGAAACCACACTGAATTTATTGTTTAGTAATTACTTGTTCACTGCCCTGTTCGTCGACAGTTACTACAAGGAGACGATGGAGGTTGATGGATGGTCTCACTTAAACCATTGGAGCCAGCTTGGCTTATCGGGCAAGCGAAAACGGTTTTTTAGATTATCAACCTGATTATGGCGATCGCGCTCTCGGCAGCGGGTAAACACGAATGGCTAGGTACTTGCTTCGACGAACTGGTAAGATGATTGAAATAAAGGCTGGCTGCATAAACAAAACAGTGCCTTTATTTTATTGAATCGAAACTGAAATACACTGTTCAACTTAGAAGTTTCTTTTATGTATACTACGTCTTACGGGAAGGGTATAGGGTTGTAAAATGAAAATCTAAATTTAGAAGATATTACGAAAAATGATATGATTTTGAGCATTAATAACTCAGTAGCAGAAAACTAGTAAATTTAAACAAATTGGATGGCATTCTTACTGTCCAATCCTTTGCATAGAAAACATAACTAGACAATGAGAAGAAAGATTAGTAATTTCCATTTAATTCCAACTACCTTTATTGCTTATCTGCACATTGTAGACGAAATACGCGTATCTGTCAAGATAAGCAATAAAGGTAGTTGGAATTAAATGGAAATTACTACTCTTTCTTCTCATTTTCTAGTTACAGGTTTTCCACCAAAATGGTCATGCTCTCCAGGAAAGAAAACGTACTAAAAGCACAGTATTTTCCTAACACAGACTTCAACGCAGACAGGGAACAGAAAAAAAAACATGGAAAAACCTGGAATCCTCAGGGAAATTGAGCCCTTATCAGCGAATTTTTTTTACCATCTCTTCAAAACGATCATTTTATTTTTTTTCTTATCAGATTAAATTTTCAGTGTAGGGTTACTACCCCCATATTAATCTCATTGTTCCTATAGTCATCCTACGATGAATCAAACAATTGGGCAGTTGAAGGATCGGTTTCGTTTTTTAATAATGTTTGCTTACGTTAAATAACTACAACAAACATTACTAATTCTGTCACTTTTCTATCGTTTTATTTCAAGTAGGATGAATTGCAAAGTGATGAGATTAATATAGGTACATCTTCCCTAGCAAGCGTTTCTGAAGGGAAATGCATTTGGATTTGATGTTTAAAAATGATGTACTTATGCGTGAAAAATACTATGAATTTGCGGACAGATGAATAATACGAACAATTCTTTGCGGTTTCTGATGAGAGTTAGGTAGGTGTTTGTTTACTACGATGCATATCGGTATCTTTGTCTTTCACACACATTCATTATTGTCATCTTGCTAGCATATCAGAAGCAATAAACCAGCCCAAGGAACCGAAATAACATGGCTGCCGCATCGTTGGATCGTCCGTACTTTTTGAATTTATTATGTTCGCTTTGCCGTCGTTTACTGATCTGTCGTCCAGATAATCAACTTAAAAGACTAAACTTGATCATGCGGTGATTTTTAAGCATCTTATGCTCTGTGACAGTGTTCAACGATGCAAAATATGTTATCCAGGTACATTGTTATTGAAGTCGACGCTAAATTATTTTAACAACATACCCATTGAATGAATTCTAATATTTATCCGAAAAACTATTTTATTTAGAATGGTAGCTAGTTGGACAACGGTATTCCAACCCTATTGACTTGATGATCCGGATTCCAAGGACTGGATTCGACGAACCGAAAATAAGCCCAAAAGCGCTTATTGCATATTGTGCAGCACGGAATTCGTTGATATCGTAGCACGTAACTTTGAGACGATGGCGGAAGCTGAGGCTGGTAGGATTGGGCTTGTGATTAATGCGTTGAATACAAAATACATGAAGGGAAGTGGCTCACGAGAAGACAATTTTACCACGAGATCAGATAGACGGTGATGAAATCGCGGTAGTAGACGAATTCGTGTATCTGGGCTCATTGGTGACCGCTGATAACGACACCAGCAGGGAAATACAAAGGCGCATTATGGCTGGCAATCGTGTCTACTTTGGACTCCAAAGGACGCGCTAAGATCGAACAAAGTTCGCCGAACTACAAAGTTGACCATCTACAAGACATTAATTAGACCGATAGTTCTCTACCGCCACGAATCAGACATTGCTAGTGGAGAACCAACGCGCGTACGATCTGCGATTCGAAAATTTAGAGAACAGTGTACGTTTGAAGATGCGCCGGAGATGGTCGGAAATCCGGTCCTGTTAGTCCGGATATCGATAAAAAGATGCCGGCATGCCTACAAGCGAAACAAGATCAGGCATGCCTACAAGCGAAAACCAGTGACTTCCGTTCGGGATGTTGCGAAAAAACTAGGGACCTCGTCGAGTAACGTCATGCGTGCCAAAGAAATACTTGGGCTAAAAACATACCGGAAGCAAAAAAAAAAAAAACAAAAAAGGAACCCAAAACAGGCCGCGTTCGTGAAACCACGGGCCCGCAAACTCTACGATTCGTTATTGTGTAGAAATTCTGGGTGTATAATAATGGACGATGAAACGTAAGTGAAACTAGATTACAAAACGCTTCCCGGACCACAATTCTATACTGTAAGCGAAGACAAAGACATCCCCAAAACGGAGAAGGCAATTTTTACCGAAAAATTCGGCAAGAAGGTTATGGTTTGGCAGGCAATATGCGAGTGTGGTAAAACAGCTAGTCCGTACATCACAACGGAGACGATGAACACTCAGCCGATTATTGCCGATGATCAGGCAGCACGAAGGTCAAGTAGTGTTTTGGCCTGATTTGGCGTCATGGCATTACGCAAAGGACACTTTAGAATAGTACAAAAGTCAAAATGTATGTTTGGTGCCGAAAGACATGAATTCGCCGAACTGCCCGAAGGCACGGCCAATCGAGACTTTTTGGGCTTTAACCAAAGCAAAGCTTCGAAAATTCATAAAACCAGCGGACGACATCAAAAAATTTAAAAAAGATTGGCCAAAAGTGGTCAAAATGGTGGGAAGTGCCACTGTGCAGAAGCTAATGGGTCATGTTCGAGGAAAAGTTAGGAGTCTTGGCTATGATTAAATATATTGATTGAACGAGAGTAAAATATCATATAAAACACAGATACAAATATGATTTGCCAAATAAAATTATTAAAACTAAAAAAACATGACTTTTTTGTTATTTTAAAAGTGTGCTTATACTTTCTGGAACAGTCTATAGAGGGCGGAATATTATAATTTGAGATAACTCAAGGCAGACGTCTTCCAAATTTGGCATTTCGACAGGCAATTGATAGGCAACCATCTGGTACCTTATAGCAAAATGCTAAAAGGCGGACCGGAAGATTCGATGTGGTGACTCCCTCCGTAAATCACAGTTTCAAGTGGTTACAAAAAACAAACTGCTCTAGGATCATTTCTGTGGATTGACCATACCCAAAACAGCAGTTTTACCCAGTAGATAATCCTATGTTGAATCTTTTGGACATAAAAATAAACTACAAACCCACCGGATTCTAGCCACATTTTTTCAAACCCGTCAAGAAATGACTTGGCTACGTCATTTCAAACATGCAGTTACACGCTTTTTTTAAGGGCTTCGTAGTCAGATCACTGCGGGAGCTCATTTAGAACACGAGAGCAGGCAATGAGCTAATCATGTTAAGCAGTAAGCTTGTAATGCGAAGCTTAAGAAGACCTTAAAAACTGTCGCCTGAAGCTGCTTAGAAGCTGTTTAGCATGCTATACAGTCCTGACTCAGGAACTTTCAAGTTCATCTAACGACTAAAAAATTACACAGTGTAACCATGTTATAGACCAATTTCAACTCCACTAATTAGACCATAAATAGCCTTTTAGCAGAACTTGCTCGTGCCCCACTAACTCAATTTTTAGAGAGAAATTTGGACTTGATAAAGAACTGACTGAGTGCGGTGGAGTAAACTCGATTTCGTGAACCATACCAATGGACACATTGAAGTGATTTAACAATAATACTCTGGTGGATGTTCGTTTTATGCGAACAGTTTTCCGAAAGATCAAAATTTTCAATTGTAGATTTTGTTCGCTCTACGATCCTTTGAATTTTTGCTAAATCGATTTTTTATGATGCAACAAACGCACGCATTTTTCAACACTCGTTATAGCTACGAATGTACTAACTAGTGCTTTTTAAAAAGAAATTTTGAACTTTTGATCATGCTTAAAAAGTAATGATGAAAATTGTCAGAAGCAGATAATTTCCCATCAACATGAGAGGCTCTAGGAGTGGACAGTAATTTATTGCTAGAACTAAGAGAATTGAAGAGAAAGCATTGATAGTTCCGTTTAGAGTAACGGCAGGTTATGAAAATTGAAAGATACAAGTTGAAAACGAGCGGAGGGCATATGAAGGTAGTGTAATACAGACAAATTCCATCCTTAGATATCGTTACTCCGCGCATTGGGAGAATATTTACAATAAAACAACAATCAAAGTGCTTAAAAAGTAAGTTAAATTTCAAAGGCTGTAAGTTTTCTTCTCTCTTTTTTTCGGAACTGCTTGCAGTTTCGGACAAAAATCCTATACCATCTTATAATCTTATTTTATGTTCCCTTGTTAACGACCAAATGACCCCACTTGCTTATCTATAGAAAATAGTCATTATCATTTCTTCGATACACACTTGAAACCAACCGACCATCCACCCGTCCCCAGAGCTTGATTCAATTATCTTGAATTCCGCATGCTTCAGCTAAACAATAAACAACTGTACGGCAACCAATTTGTCCGACAAGACAGAACCGAAGAAGACAAAAAAAAACGAGTCCTTCCCCTACAGCATAACGAGAGTGGTACTCACCCCCCACACCCCATCCCTGGCAGAGGATATTTTTCCTCCATTGCTTGATTATTTTTCCTGATCCTTACCCAACCCGAATCAATGAGAGCTTTTCTGTATCAACTTTTCCCCAACCTCCCCTCCCCCATCGATCCAACAATCGTGGCTGCGTACGAACCAACATTTCGTTATCTTTCGTGCACCCTCGTCGCCCGTCGGCTGACGTTCTCATCGTAGTCGTAAACAGACAACCAAGAGGAAAATCGTATCCATAATCGTATCCTCATCATTCTCATCAGCCCCTGCCAGGACCCTGGGGGACCAACACAGACGGTACGTACCTACTATCTAGTCATCAACCAAGACGACTACTCTTCTGTTCTGACAGAGTGCGGACGGCCAGCGGCAGCGGGCTCTGGGACTGGATGATGACGGATGCGTTGTTGTTGGAGGTCAATTCCCTTTTGTCAGTTTTTTTTCCCGCGCGCGAACGTTATGTTTACGTGACGACGAGAGAGATAGAGAGAGAGGGAGGAAAAACGTAAATCCTAAGATGGGATAAATCCGAATGAAAGGATCAAGTGGTCTTGCCACACATGCTGCTACACTCGGTTTATGGGACTTCATTCGTCTGCGCTGTGCGAGGATGAACGTATATATGTGTGAGTTCATTTTAACGCGCGTCAGTTCGTTTTTTGTTCCTGGTTTTAAGGGGGTGGATAAAAGTGCGTCTTGCGAGATGGATCGTACGCGATTGCAACACATCCCCGATCCGGAAAAGGACGACGTTCGCTGGTTCGTTTACTACCTATGCCAACAGTTTTCTTCTGGCACCTCGTTATCCTTGCCGGGTTGTGGGAGGTGGGATAGGGATGGAATGAGGAATAGACTGAAGTGCATTCGACGCTTTTAATTATTTTTCCCTTTTGACGGTACCTTCGCCAGGTTGGATGACACTGTGTCAGTGGATGGCGTCTACGGCGAGGACGACGACGACGACGACGACGACATCACCGCAGGCCATAATGAAGCTTAAGTATCATCAGGTGGATTGGGTGTGGGTCGTTTTTTCCCTGGCCGTCCGGGATGTGACTTTTCCTTCCACCACACCATCCGCTCTGCCACCACCAGTAGAGCTTTCTGTTCCTGGTTGGATGTAGCTATATTTCTGAATAAAAGAGATGTCGTTGGGGTGGGTGTGAGTGATGCGTACCGGCCGACGGTTGAGAGCTTGACGATGAGACAGTGAATTGCGTAGTAAAAAGTAATAACTCGTCTATTGAACTACTAATGACTGGCGCGGCACTTCTGGGGTCAATGCCCTGTACTTTTGCGACGCATTTTCCAGCTTCAATACGAAAGTGCTTGTTGGACTTATTCAGATCTTTTTCCGAGTTCTGCTGGCACATTCCTCATTATTATTGAAGGCTTTCGATGTCAAACACTTCCTGCTCTTGAGAATTACTCTTATTGATATAAAATATGATTAAAAAAACCGGCAAATTTTAGATTTATTGTCGAGGGAAATAATTAAATAAAATATCGGATTTTTTTAATTGAACACCATTTGCCATTTCTTAAGAGCAAATTTCAAAAAGAAACATTTGAATTGATTTCGCATAAACTTCAAAAAAAATTTCATCAGAAGAATTTCATAAAGTGATGTGAGAAACATTTGAATAACTCAGAGGCATCTTGTGATGAACAGTTCAATCGGTTCAGAGAGTTCAATTTTCGAAAAGACTAATAACTTCAATTATTTATGTCTGCCTTTCGACCCTAGGGATCGTAGGGCGAACGTGAAAGATTTCCATCCTGGGCGGCTCGCTTTAACCTTGACTTGGGCCCTGGTCAGATTCCTATCGACATGTATTCTATATTTCCTTGTTGAGGCTTCAACGCCACGAGCCCATGGGTCTGCCTCTGTAGCGGTGTCGTGCTGGGTTCCTGTGGCTAACCTACCTCCAATTTAGTTTTCGAATTTCTGTTGATATCGGTTACTGTTGACATCGATGATGGAGCTTAGCCAGTGTTTGGAAATCTATCATGACACTGCTGAACCATCATGTGTCAGGCTACTGATAATTCATGAACACATTTTTCGAATGATAGAAAGGATCAGCTATTCCGAATAAGAGTATTCAGTTTTGTAACAACGAATGAATAGAGGAAAATGGAGAACAAAAACTATACAATATACAGACGATCCGACCATAGCACCGAAAAGCACGAGGCATGATTGTGCCAGTGCTTGCAAATCTATCATCATACTGCTGAACTACCTTGTGTCAGGCTACTGATAGTTCAAGAGCATATTTTTAAAATGATACAAAGGATCAGCTACCTATGCCGAATTCTAGTATTCAGCTGTGTAACATCAAATGAATGAATCAAATGAATCAAATGAAATGAATCAAATCAGATGAATGCCAACAAAACCAATAACTTAAATGATCATTTCTACGGAAATATCCAACCGATTTGGAATATTTTAACAGCCTTGGATTCAGGAACTCAACCACTTCCTCAAAATTGTCTCATATGATCGATGGATAGACCAGATTTCCGGAACCGTGTTATGAAAATGGTATAAATATCAGATTTCAATAGAAAATTAACAATAATGATACTAAAAGTCGTGGAATGAATACACAGCAATGTGTGTAATTGCCATTTGACAATCCGGAGACATGATCCTGGATCGATTACTCCCATGGGAACCTGATGTGGTCACGGATGCCCAGAAAATGATTTGGATAGCAATATGGGTGTCAACATTCTTAAAATCGTTCCAGAAGAAAGTTTGCCATATTTATTAGACCATCCGTTTAGACACTTTGACTTGGAGTGGTCAATTCAGAATTAAGTTTCCATGGGGTCACGGGTGGCCAGAAAATGATTTGGATTGAATCCTAGCAATATGGGTGTCAACATTCTTGCAATAGTTCGAGAAGAATGTTTGCCATATTTATTAGATCATTCGGTCAATTGGCTTTGGAGAAGCCCAGAAAAAGTAATTTGTAGTGAACCGCTTATGGGTGTCAATATTCTTGGAATATTTCGTGAAGAAAGTTTGCCATATTTATTAGACCATCCGGTTACTTGGCTTTGGAGTGGAGTGTGTTCAGAGTAAGTTTCCATTTTGGATTTGGATTGAATCCTAGCAATATTGATGTCATCATTCTTGGAATCCTTCCAGAAGAAAGTTATAGAAGCGTACACACTGAAAAACATTTGTTTATTACTTGTATATTCTTCTTCCAAACAATAGACCCGACTAGGGAGAATGCAAAGATCTCATAAAAGAAAACCGGGCTCGCGTTTCTCACTCTGGACTAGCCACACCGAAGCATAGTTTTCGGTTGTAGCGATAACGATAAGAAAGCTTCTTCTTGAATGATTCCAAGAATTTTTACTACCATATTGCTAGGGTTCCATTCAAATCATTTTCTGGCCATTCATGATCCCATGGGAACCTGCTCCGGAGTGATAATTCCAGGATCAAGTCATATGGCAATCAGACACATTCCTGTGTATTCTTTGCATGACTTTCAGCATCATTATTGCTGATTTTCTATTTAAATCTTTTATATTCATCCCATTTCCGGAACATGGTTCCGAAAATCCTGTTTCCACGGAGATGGAGCCAGTCAATTGTTTATTTGAATCCAAGTTAAGTTCTTGAATCCAAAAGTGCTAAAATATTACAAATCAGTTGGATGTTTCCATAGTAAAGGTCATTTTAGTTCGGTGGGTAAAAATGTTCGCTATCGGCCTTTTAAATGTGTATTTTTTGGGAACAAACAACGGATAAGTGACAATGATGGGAGATGAACCAGCTCGAGGCTGCAATTTCCTAGTAATCCTTGTAATTTCTATTTAATTCCAACTGCCTTTTTATTGCTTATCTTGACAGATACGCGTATTTCGTCTACAATGTGCAGACTTCTTCAGTGTCGTGTAAGAAGTCTGCACATTGTATACTAAATACGCGTATCTGTCAAGATAAGCAGTAAAGGTAGTTGGAATTAAATAGAAATTACTAATCTTCCTTTCATTTTCTAGTTACAGGTATTCCACTAAAAAGCTCACACTCTCCAGGATTTTCTTCGAAGAAAAATCTGCCGGAATCATTTCATGCATCGAGCATATTTCTGAATATAATTCCAAATAGTGCAGAGAAGCTACACAGCTATACAGATTTAAATTTGCAAACACTACCAGATTTCGGTTGACACTTTTTTTTTTCTTCTACCGTTCACCAAAGGCAGCAGCCGCTGAACCAATGCGTTCACGTTCATTTACATCAGCTGAATATGAACCAATCAGTATACGCAACAGTATTGACACAAAAGCTTCAAGCATACAAACTGATCCGATACGTAACGAACACGGAATACAGAAGAACACAAATGATGCTAATATTGCCCGTTCAGCAGCAGAATTTACTTTGACCACGTATTTGTCACTGAAGACTAGCGAAAAAAATCCTTCTTGTCCCCTTTTGTGCGACGATTCGTAGCATATCGAAATAGACAAGTCTCACAGGAGTAAATGATTAATTCGCGTAACTTTTCAAAAGGACCTATCTAACAATTTGCTTATCCCGAGTAAAACGAGGTTGAAGAATATGAAAATATTTTTTGAAAATGTTTCAAACTGGATCAAGTTTTACCCATTCAGTTGCTTTTGAGGGCAAGCATTGTTGTTGAATTTGCTACAGTAATGGTCTTTGTAGCATTTTATGTTAAAATAACATCGAAAACATCAAAACTGTTAGATAGGACATTTTGCTTAACCGAACTGTACATTGGTCGTGCCAAATAGGACATTTTATTCCAATGATAGCTACATAGGTCATTTCAATTTTTATTATCATTCTATTAGTAAATTAGAACATAACACATAGCAATAGAGATTGCTTTCTCTTTCACACACGCATTTGCTTCCCGGTGAAAACAATCCTATTCGTTCTACGTGGCTTCTCGTAGATCAGATCTGGCAAATTCGTATTCAGGGCATTGCCACACAATGTGGTTAACGTCTTGGTAGGCAGCCGCAAATACATGATTGTTAAAATAAGAAGTTTTTGGCATTTACCCATAAATTCGACTGTAAAGAACTACTGCACTGGGTCATAATGAAATGTGTGATAGTGAAAGTTCACAGAAAAAAAGTTGATATTAACGTTAAATTTGGGTTTACCAGGTCCAGAATACGCAAACAATCCCTATTTGGCCTATACGTTTATTTTATGAGTTTATAAATCATAGCCTAATTCTTTGGGAAGTGCACTAAAACAACGTCATAGAAAGTGTAGCCATGAAAATACATGTAGCGACGGTTTCGTCGTGTTATATTTCTAATGTAATAGGCAATAATGCATAGTCAAATAATGTCCCTACGATATATTTTTATTTATGTTTTAGTTTTTACAAATTACAGTGATGCGTGTAACAAAAGATTCAATTGAATTCGTTTTTTTGTTCCCTTCGTTCTTCTATCTTCGTTACCATTTCTTTACCATTTTCTTATTCTTCATCCTTGATTCTCTTATTCGCCATTCTTTTTCACCCTTCATCCTTTTTCATTCTGCATTAATCCTCTTCCATCATCATTTATCTTTTTTTTCGCTTTCCATATTTCATAATACATTGCTTTTCTCATTCCTCGTCCTTCATCTTTAACTCTGTTTCGTTCTTCGTTTTTATCCTTTTCACCCGTGCTCTTCATCCTTCTTAATCGTCCTCGTTCTCCAAGTCCATATCATCTTCAAATCCTATCGTTTCTGCTACTTTAGATTTTCTGCCTCGGCCAGGTGGTGGTAGAGTTTTTAGAAATGCCTCATAATACCACTTTTGTGTTACGTATGGTAGTAATCGACGCAGATCTTCCTACTTTGCCGTTGGTAGTTGGATGGGGGCTGATAGTATGGGCTCTAGCTGAAGGTCCTCTAGCAAAACGTATTTTGCCGTTAAACGGTAAATCTCTTTTGAGTTTTCATCGCCGACATGCTTCTTGAACGCTGCGGTTCTAGGTTTTGGGTGGAAAAAAAAAAACCCCTTTTTTTTTGGGGGAATATACCGTTTGTTAAAAACAAGCCAATTCAGAAACTGTTTCTGTGCCATGTCCTTCACCACAATTGGTGAGGATCGTTTTATCGACGATATGAACAGACTCCAATCACGTGGTATCTCGATATTCGTTTGCGTTTTCTTCTTCGCCCGTTCTATGGCCGAGTGGATTGAATCACACTCCATATGGCTATGCCCGCTTACCATGAACTTATGAGTCACGGATAATCTCCTTCCAGCATTCGCCATCATTTCAACGAAATATGCCATCACAAAAAGAATTATACGATTATTATTTTGGCTAGCGCATCGATCGCTGTACATAATTATCTCCTCAACGCAAGAGGGCAGTGCTTTCAGGTATGCCCACAAGCATGAGGCAATTTCGCGCGAGCCCCTTTTGGCGCGAGTTTCATCCCATATGAAACAAATAGGAAAATTTGATCCAAGCTGCGCTTCAAAGATGGTCAAGTTCTAAGTATACAACTGGCGACTGTAAAACGCACGGCCGCAGGTTAAGTACGGTGTCGCCAGTTGCTTTTGAAGGTCAAAAGAAATCGTGCGTACTGAAATATCCTCGTCCGCCCGCTTTCTGTCTTTCTTCTTTTCCGTATACACTTCATTTGCTTCGTGCTGATGCGACTGCCTTTTGGCTAGAACTTCTTCACGTTCCGCGAGGTTTTTTATCTCCTTTAACTGGACTTTGAACACGTCACATGTGTTGCAAGTATCAACTTTCGGCTTCCTAAAAGTGAGACCGAGCGATTTAAATGCGAGTCTGTATGTATTATAGTGCACAGGAATAATGTTGTCCGCTCCACACTTATCCTGATACAGCTCGTACATTTGCATGATTGTTAAATCGGAGGATAAGTACAACTTAGACGATTTGATGTGGTTGAGTATATACTCAGCGTGCTCAAGGCTAATTTTCTTTCTTGAGTGGTTTTGTTTTCGCATGTCGTCCTTAGCTATTCCTGCATCCAAAACCAGCTTATCGGCAAGAACACGAACTTTTCGTTCCTTGAGGTCAAACGTTGACAAAAACATAGTTTTGCAAACCTTGACCGGACCTCCTACGGCCGGCAGCCTATAGATCCTAGTTTGAGTACGCCGTGACATGAAAACCTATACATAAAGAAATGAAATAATGCAAATTTTAATATAAGAAATTTACATAAACCTAAAACTCTTCTATGCAATGGACTTATGACATATTAACGCAAAAGAAATAATATCCCAGGTAACCATTAGGGTTTCTTCTGGCGTGTACGTATACGCTGCATCTCACTAAAACTGTCTTGCTTTTGTTTTCCCCCACGAAAGATTCCACGGCAAAATCAAATGGGAGCTTTGCTGGTGGAAACTTTCCGTTAGTAGTCGTAAAGCTGAACGGTGAGAGCCTAATTAAGCACTGTAACAAGCACCGCTACACACTATAATGGTATTCAGTACTAATAAGCCGTATATAAAGCTTTCAAATACCTACAGGCCCTGTGGGCAACAAGCAGCCAAATTGGTCGTATATTTATGGGTACATACGGTTGCGCGACAGTGCTTATAAGCTCTGTGTCGACAAGCCGTATAAAATAGCCTCCAATTATGTTTCACATCCAAAACTTATCGTTTTTTTAAAATAGAGCACGATTGTTCCTTTTCGAGAGATATTCGATACACATTTTTAATTTGGTCATTAATAGTCAGCGCACGGTGTCTAAAATTAAGGTTACATTTTTTTCGGAGCCTTATATCTCAGCCAATTATCAACAGATATCTTTTCATCATTGAAAGGTACACCCTTTCACTATGAAACATAAATTTCAAACATGAACGTAGCAAGAAGGAAGGCTCTTAAGGGGCGATGTGAAGACAAAAACGTCCGTTATACTTTTTCAAAACTGTATATCTCAGCCATCGATCGATCGAATTTCAATTTTTTTTCACTGTCAGAAACCTCAAAGACTTGACTATTGAAAAATCATATGCAACATACTCACAGCAAGGCAGCAGTGTCATGTGGGGCTGCCTCTGAATAGTATGCAAGAAATTGGAAAAAATATATCTCGAACACTGTGCGTTCGATTTTAAATTTTCTTTCATCATGGAAAAAGTTGTATTTCTTAGAAACAATATTGAACGTGGTCATAGCTAGGTAAGACAGGGGCACACCTTAAAAAACGATGTTCTAGATTCATACAATTATAAGTCGACTTCTAAGCTTCAAAATTTTGATTTTATTTCATCGTTGGAAAGCAGCGACAATATGCATTAACAAAACAATGTATGACATAGTTGAAAAAAGGGATTGATAAGGACCGAAATGGAAAAAAAAATGTTTTCAACAAAGTTGTTCCTTGGGTCCAGAGCTTTGTGTTGGTTAGGTGTTTAGATATCCAGATGTTCCTGGTCCTCCGAAAATCTATGTAATCTTTGAGGCTTCCGGGACCTGTTGTAGATCTTCCATTGCCAATAGAGGTCACCGGGTGGCAATTTCTAAGGTTACCTTGGAATCCAAGCTTTTCACATCAGATCCAGTGCTCTGCAACCGAAAGCAGCTCATTTTCTGTGGATTTTAGTGAAATCAACATCCGTTCAAAAAATTGTAGAACCTTGTTCCGCTTGGACCCGGTCAGTTTAGGTCAACCGAGATTAGTGGACGGATTTACACCATTTATACCCTGATAACCATTTGGTTGGAAAACGCCTGTGTAACTGAAGCATGTAATTCGGGTCAAACGTGTTTTGCGTGATATTTGCTGTTATTATCGAAAAATGTTAATCGAAGTCCTTAAGGCTCAGTTCCCCAGTTCCAGACAGCTTGATTTTCTGCACGATAAAATAAATATTATTCACACCTATGTGAGCAAAATATTCTGCAATTTTACCAATGTATTTGGTCATCACAACAGATTGGTAAAATAATAGCTAAATAGGCAAGATAGAAAAGGGGAATTTTTTTGCTATAATATGTCGATCATTTGTTTTACGATTAGTAAATCTTTAAATTTCAATAATTGGCTATGTCAACGATCAAACCTCTTTGAATTCATGACAATTTATTGATCAATATGATTCACACCTTCAAAATATGAAAATTTAACAATAGCAGAACATGACAATTTTATGTCCGGTATTAGAAGACACTTTTTTAGTTCTACAGATACTTTTATATTAAACATTATTGATGATATTTATCGTATACAGTGTACAATCTCTGAGGAAAAGTATTCTATAGAAGATATAAATAAAATGTCTCAGGTGTCCGGTACAGGGGGCCTTCCCCCTATTCCATATTTATGACCCTTATTCTGGATTACATCTGAATGTGCTACATAAGGCACACAAATACGTAATACGTATTCTTATCTTGTCAATTACGGTAATATGGTTGGATAAAAACTGGTTTTGTCCTGATTGAGAAAGCTCTAATATCTTTGATAATAACTCGGTTCGGATGGGTTCAGAAAATTTGTCATAACACCGCATCCTGCAATTACACATTACACATGATTGATCCGGATGTGATGAAAATATTGTTGTGGCTGCGCCTGCAAGAAACGACCAATATTCAAGATATATTTTGATTTATATAACCTTATTTTAAGGAACTAATGCACTTACCGAGGAGCAAATCGAACGCAGAATTATTAATTCCTTCCGACATTGTTGGAACGGTATTTTGTACTTTCTCCAATCGAACGACCGAAGTACGGATTTGCTTTGTTATGTTTGGTCTGACACTTCAGACGTTTAGCGCGACAGGTAAACTGAAACGTCTTATCAAACAGTAGAGCATCGCTATTGCGAAATCAGAAAAGCCAATACTATTTTTTGGAATAAAACGTGCATTCCTCAACAAAATGAGATAGCATTTATCATCAAAATCGGAAAACTGTATGTGCAGTGGAGGTCTCTTTCTAGGACTCGAAACAATCTGGCTTAACTACCTAACCTACCTACCTTAACTGGCTAAAACGGGTAGGTGTCTGAGGTGGGATGAGGCAGTCCTAGTAATACTTTGTACATCCAATTCAATCACATTGGATCTGAGGAAACGATGCTACATGTACTGACATTCAATTTGGAAGATTTAATTTTCCATTATACGAATGGAAAGCAAACAAAAGTATGGATATCGCATGCCGGGAAATATGTATTCTTTGTACGTGTAGATTAGTTATCAATCGGAGGTTACGAACAATGAGCTAGCGCCAGTGCAGCTGATGTACCGAAAAATTGAGCGTGTTATTTGGGAGAAATTCACGGCTGAGCTACTATTCAACGCCTACACAGGTGTACCTTGTGTGTACAATCGAATTTTGCTCGTTTGGCTATCTTTAATTGGGCTTCGTTACAATCAAGCTCCCGCTAATTGGGCTACAGCCCACCCAAATCAAAGTTAAACGGCATTTACGACAATGCTTATTATGGTTCGAGGGGTATTTAAATTAACAATTTAACAATAGAAAGAAGAATACGTATAAAATCTCGATACCCTACCCTTGATTAATTTTTGGCTTTGACATCTCAGCCCGATGAACGAAAGTTGACTGTACATAAATGTGAAGAAGTATGAGTGTACCAGTTTTGGTTATACGTTCCTATTATGGTGTCTCCCAATTATGGCCTATGGAATGATTGGTGTCCTTCCAGAATCGAATGAGTTCATAGACAAGCTTATAACGATTTATCAAAAACTGAAGGAAATGTGAGTCACCAGTTCCAATTACCCCCTCGAGCAAGTCACAAATGACCCAAAAAGGTCCTGAAAAAATGTAGATGAACCAAGAAGCTACCGTTCAATCGCTCATTCCACATCCCCAACTTCACATTCTCATCAATGGAAGAACCCATTTCATGTGACCTTCCATTGGCATTTCATCACATATTCCTTCCCGAAAGGCCATTCCATTCGACACCGACCATCCCCGGAAGTGACAAAATAAAATACCAAACGTACTTTACGTTGTTGTTCCGCTGACCGCTCTTTGCCATCGCTCATGCCGATGTCAACCCCTGGGCCGTCGGCTCGGTGTCATGCCAGGAGTGTCATAGGTCATCGGAATATGCTCGGTATCCGGCAAATCGAAAACACTTTTCATCGATGAGGACCACGAAGGGACGAAGACATCAAAAGCCAAAACGCTACCGATACACCAAAGACGACGACGACGACCACGGCGACGAAGGAGGACGCGAAGGCAACAAGGGAAAAAATAGGATAACATGAAAAATACCATTTCTAACTGGTTTCTCTTTATAAACGACGAATGACGACGTTGGCCGGGACGATGGCGAAGGAGGTGAATTTTCCTTTTGCAATTTCCGTCTTGGGAGGAAAAATTCCAATAGCAGAGCCAATTCCGAGTTGTTCGGTCCGGGTGCTCCTTCAGTTTCCGTTGAACTCGTGAACCGGCGCACGTCGACCGAACGAATCTCTCGGCAAAACGGAACGTGACTACATGCATCATAATAAAAATCGCCTTTGAATTTATAGATGGATTTTAAAATATTAATTTTTATATACTTTCTGCTGATTCGCGTTGGTTGGCTTGGCTTGGCTTGGTCCGTTCTCGGAATTCAATTCCAGAGAAATTCAAATCCAAAGGCAGCAAGGCACACAAAGACGGAAAATTGGCGGGAAATAAGATGCAAAACAGAGCTTTGCTTCGCCATTTGGGAGATTTCTCGAGAAAACCGTTTCGTGGGGTGTGAAGAAATGGCGTTATAAAGATTAAACTTTCTGTTCTTTGTTTATGGTCGCGCTATGTGTGCTGTGGGTACGTCCGTCCGGCTTCCTAGGGCAAACAGGATCCGCTACGGTGTCTTTGGTTGTTTGGTTCGCACCAGGAGAGGAATAAAAGTTCGCTTTGTATGCGGATTATCGTATAACCCATTGCCATCATCATCATCATAACCGTAATATTCTAAATGATAGGGGTTTTCTCCAGTCTGGAGAAGAGGACATGATCCTCTACTTTCGTTCTAGAGTCTGTGCAACTGTTGTGTACGGAGTGAACGGGATAAAATTGTACACTACTCAGCATTCTTACTTTGCCACCATCGCCCCAGCCGCAGGGAGTTAGTCTGAAATGATTCCTTCACTGTCGTCGAGGAAACAGAATCTATAGACTCAATGGACCCATCATGGCTTTTGAAAACTACCCTCACGGATGTGCTCTGTTTTCTATCGGAGCAACTTTGGTAGCGCAATGGGAAGGAAATTCATTCCGAATTCATTGACCTTCTTTTGTGTTGGTTGTGAGTTGAGCGAAGAAAGCAAAATTATGATTTTCGATATATGGCCGGTATAATGGAATGTCTGTATTACTTGGAATGCAGTCTGTTGCTTTGATGCATATTTGGGACTAAATGGTGATTTGTTGGAATTATCTGAGGGAAGATTATTGAATTTTCCCCTGATTTTCCCAATCGACAAACAATGCATTATTAAAAAGTTCTCATGATAAACTCACTTTTCGCCAAGAATCCCATTTATATTCATTATAAAGATAAACCCACAACAAAACTTCAAGATTTACAGGAAGCTTAATTCAGCCCACAATCAAGTCCCATAAATCTTCACTGGATTTCTCCGGTGCACCACCGGCGGCAGAAACAACTAAAGCATCGCAACAGGGAGCAGCACCTTGAACCTCCGGAATTAATCGAGATTCGTTTCTCTCCCTCCTCTTTTCGGTCTTTTTAAAACTTTGGCAATTACTGTAACCGCTAATCTATACCATACACTTTTGTTTATCTTCTCCCTAGTCACATGGAGATTGCTTACAAGTATATGTATAGTATAGGTATGCACTTTTTTTTTTAAAATAACAAATCCTCGAAGAAACGTTCACCTTCTTCACCTTCTGGGAATCCAACCGGTGAAGCCAAGAAAAATGAAACTTTATTTCGTGGTGCATTCTGTTCAACGATATCACCTGAAAGGTTACAGAGAAATGCTAAAAGAGCACGCTCCTTCGACACTCGGATGGTGTTTTTTTTTTACCGCTGCCTTCTTGTTCGCCGTGTCCGATGTTCAAACTAGCTAACTAGGTGCCGCACAGTAGCAACAATGTGGCATACCCTTGGGGACCTATTGTAACCGGGGTTGGCTAGCGACCAGCGAACAAACCGGGGTCGGTCGAGCACGGAAAAGGCAATTGCCTTCATTGCGGGAAGTTCGCTTACCGGGTTCTTTGGTGGGTTATTTCATATTAACGAGGTTGGAATAGTCGCAACCGGTGCTCCAATCGAACATTTTCTCTGTCAGACGAATAATCATGTTAATCAATGCCAGAAAAAAAACATTTGATAACAAATGTCTTGGCTGAAGATTTAACCAGGCACACCGAAACTATTAATTCTGATTAAAAATTTCATATGTAAGCATCCACTTTTTTGAAATTAAAATTTAAATTTTAAATTAAAATTGCGAACCTTTATCAATAAAAGCCCAGACCGTGATATTCAACTGCTTTCAAAATTCTGACCGCCATATCGGATGATATCAAACTTTGATGTCAACAAAAACTAGGGAACGAAACTTAGGTTACAGAATTGCATGTACTAGGTTTAAAGACTGTGCATTTTGTAAGGTGGTCACTTATTTGTTATAGAGTTAAGGTAGAAATGTTATGAAAAATTGTGACTTCTCTGTCAGTGTGTACTACTAAAATACTCATTTTGGCAACACACCTGACAACTGTTAAAATAGATGGAAATTACAAAAAATTACTCGCATGAACAGGTCAACACGCACAATAATTCTGCACAAATGGTCTTCCGGAAAGCTATCGTTTCTAGAATTGGCGAAAATAGTTCAGTTTTCGAATTCTGCTGTTTTCATGAAGAAGTATGGTGAAACCCGTACTCTTGCAGATCTACCAAAATCCAGACGCAAAAAGGAGGTCCATCGGGTCCAGAAAAAGAGCCGGAAGCGGTGCATTTTTTGAAGAAAGATCGAATTATGTTCGCAAAATTTACAAAAAACTGAGTATTTGTATCGGAACTGTGCAAAAAAGCAAGAAGCGTAACAACATCAGAACTTCGAAGAAGCGAAGAGCACCTATTCAAAAGGACGAATGCCCAGAAAGCACGATCAAAAACAAGGTCACGGAGCTTGTACAAACTTGCCCTGAAAGAGCCAATCCGATGCATTTTGATGGACGACAAAACGTTCGTTAAAATGGACACCAGTGTACTTCCAAGCCCCCAATTTTATAATGCTGTGAAGAGCAAGGATGTACCTGATAACGTACGGTACATTAGAAATGAAAAGTTTGGAAAAAAGGTGGCATGAAGAGTTCTTCGTATTTCACAATTGGCACAATCACCTGGATGGTTACAGAAGGAGTGCATTAAAAACGACACCTACGTATCTACCGAAAGCATATTGTTCCCCCATTGTATTGGCCGAATCTAGCATCTGATCATTATACTGCTGCTTCTTTGGAACTCCTCAAAAGTTTAAAAACCTGTATTTTGTTTTACACCCACCGAACTTCCCTGAACTACGACCCATTGAAAAATAAATGGGAAATTATCAAACCGCATCTAAAGAAGGATGGAAGATAAGCTAGTTCCGTTGACAATTTTAAGAAAATGTAGTCTACGGCCATGCGAAAAGTTTCGGTGAAAGTTGTGCAAAACTTCATGGGAGGCATCAGGAGTAAGGTTCGAGAATTCTTCAGGAACAAGCAATTAATCTTCAAATCTACTAGAAGTTTTCTAATTATAAATTAATCTTTATTTATATAATTGAAACTAATGAGTTTATTCGAAAATAGGTCAAACCTAGGTCCACTTTGTTAAATAAACAGATCCTTATAAAAAATCGTATCCTTATAGGATACGCGATTACAACCAAGCCCGACTTGGAGCAGATCATTATCGAAGTAAAGACATCGATTACGTACATACTTCCGACATCTTCACAAAACCCAGCCAGGATCACTTCAGACATTATCAAGGATGGACAGAAACAAAGGCACAACAACGAGAAGGAAATTCGTATCGTAGGGGAACTAAGCCTGTTTTCTACCTAAAAGCAGACAAAGTCAACAGAGTCGTCATCATAGATAAGGAGCACTACGACAAAGACTAGGACTACGGCTTCAAATATCACTAATGGACCTTACAGGCAGCTTCGAATAGACCCCCTACCAAACATGTTGAAACACGTAGATAAAACACTAAAAGAGTGTAAATCAGTACTAGGGGATGCAGCAGTCCGTCTTCGTGAACCAAACCCCATCCTTCCCAGAATTAAAGGCCTCTCAAAAGTCCACAAACACGGAAACGAAATTAGGGAGATTGTTTCATCTCCAGCCCATAAGCTTGCAAAATGGCTAGTAAAAGAATTTCAAGGTATCTCCGAGCAATTTTAAAACAAGGAGACGATACGCCTTGGAAGAAAAAGGTGCGGATGTACCTTAAGCTGACTCGACTTTGCATGGAAGAGAACTACTTCACTTTCAGAGGTTCATTCTATAAACAACTAAAAGGTGCCCCCATGGGAAACCCTCTATCCTCTTTCCTCTGTGAACTGTTTATGGCGAATCTAGAAACAATCCTAAATGAGAAAGGCAACCACGACTTAGGGAATATGGATTGGACTTAGTTGTCACTAGTAGGCACAATCAATTGACATCGTTGCTCCAAGAGGTCGGATATGCAAGTTTTCCACAGTTTAAAACTAACGTGGTTCCAAGATATTGAAACATGAGTAAATTTGTTGTGGTTCCTTCTTCTTCTGTGTTGAACAACATACAAATTGTTTTTTTTTTTTCAAACAAAGGAGCCACAAGAAATTTATTTGTGTTTCAAGGGAGTCATGGCTAGCTGATTCTACCAATTCTTCATCTAACCAATGTCACTGGTGACTGCTTGCTTCATATTCAGTTTCCACTTAATTATCGCCCAATACTTCTCTATTGAACGGAACTGCGCACAATTTGGTGGATGCAGCTCTTTTGGGATGAACTGGACCCCATTATCGTTGAAATTGAACTTGAAATTTTGCACTTCCACATATTCATGATTCAAAATGCAAGTCAACTCTTTCTTCAGAAAATTGTGGCACTTAAAAGGACCGAATATAGCTCAAATATAGAAGCCATATTTCTTCCCCGTTAAAATTTCTCGTCAGATTATTTGCAAACGCCAAAGATGATGCAATCTACAATCCGCAATCTAATGGCCAAGAAAATTGCTTTGGATTCTTTTTTATTAATGAGCAACAACCTTCTGGACGAAATCTCGTTCCTACCGCCGGTGTGTGACACTGAAAATTTGACCACTAATTACATGCCATCCGTCTGTAACGACGCTCCGAAACATCCCATTCGAAGCACGGAATCATCTTACCCCAGGCGACAATTGTCACCTCGTGAAAGCGAGTCGTCTAAATGCCACGCAGACTAAATAAACTTGACCATACATACGCTGTTGAAATGCAAATTGGAATTTTTTCTCTGAATTTGATTAGTCATTTGAACTCATTGCGATTCATTTGCCGACGAACTCGCTCTAGAAGCTGATTGTCAAAATATCATGTGTGATGAAATTGATTTGCTTGATTATTTTCTTGAATTTGTCTCACAGTGTAATAATCTAGTTTGATAACTAATGCTCACTTACCTTACCAATCAGACTAAGGCCGGGGTGGCCTCTGCTGTACACAGAAGTTGTCTCCATTCCACCTTGCTCGTTGTGCGCTTCTTCTTCTGTCATCCAACGGTCTTACAACATGCCGGAGTCCAAAGTAGGTACGATTGCCAGCCATAGTATATCTCTCTGCTGGTGTCGTTATCGGCGGTCACCAATGAGCCCAGATACACAAATTTGTCTACTACCTCGATTTCATCACCGTCGATCTGAACTGGTGGTAGGAGGCCAACATTGTCTCTCTCGTGAGCCTCTTCCCTTCGTGTAGTTTGTTTTCAACGCGTTAATCATAAGCCCAATTCTACTAGTTCAGTCTTAAGTCTGATGTAACGGGTGGTCAATAAAAAATTAGAATGACTTCAATACCTTTCTGTAATTAAAGTAAAGAGCGCAAATTTTTTTTTCTCCAAGAGAATTGCTCTCTGGACTCCCTAGAAATGGGTGGCATGTTTCTTTTCGCTCGGGTGCTGTCAGTTCAATCGAAGATGGCGTCGAAACAGCAAGCACTCCGCGAACGTGTTGTACGGTTTTACGAAACGCATGGTCATCGTGGAAAAAAGTTTACAGTAGACAACTTTCGAGACGAAAACGTGAGTACAGTTTACCGGATCCTGGTATCCCTGAGCGTGGAGCGGAAGGCCGGTAGCGGCCGTCCGGCGAAGATAATGACGAAGAGGAAGGAAGCGTTGAAAAAGCTGTTCGCCAATAAGGACGGAACGAGTTTGCGTGACGCCGGCCGAAAATATCACTGCTCCCATACCTTGATTCACCGAACCCTCAAAATGGAGGACATCATCTGTCGGGAGAGGACTCGGTCCCCCGAGTACACGGACGAGCAGATACCGACCGTGAAATCGCAGTGCCGGTGGATGACGAAGAAATACCGCGAGACGTCGTTAGTGCTGGACGACGAAAGTTACTTTCCGCTCTCGAAGACCCACATTCCAGGAAATGACAGCTACTATTCCAGCGACAAGTCGGCCACACCCCCCGAGGTAAAATATAAGTTTAAGCATAAATTTGAAAAAAAAAGAAGTTATGCTGTACATCGCCATATCGGACAGAGGGATTTCAAAGCCGTGGTTCAATCACGAGAGATACTGGACTTAGTTTGAGTAGATGTTGCGGGTTTGGAAGCTGCTGATGAGCTGTTCTGAGAGCTATCCAATCCTCCAAGCATCAACATTTTGTACCACACTGTGTGTGAAGAATGTGAATATGGGATGTTACATATCTGCGGAATAGGCATTAGTGATAATGCGAACGTTACTAGTGCAAGTGCTATAGTAGTTAATTATCATGTACTATCAAACGTATCAATATTTATACTTTTATTTCTTCATTTCAGACGCGTTCAGATAGCCTTGTTTTAACTTATTTACGATTCTGGTACAAATATTTTGAAAATCGCTCTCTATATGCAGTCAATGCAAAGATACTAATTTCAAACAGAGTGGCTCCAGGATAGCATTTCGCTACTTCCAGCTCATAATAACCTTCATCAACGGTGAGTGATGTATTTAGGCGTAGTCTGCAAGTTTCGAGTTTGATAAATAGTTGTAAATAAATCTTTTACTTCCTTACCTTTCTTCCGTCGAAGTTGATTACCCCTCTGGTGTTAATTAGGCCAATAAAACCGGGGTAGTCGTTCACACTAGAGCCACGCGACATAGAAAATATTTTTCCCCGATCGCGACAGCCGCCAAAACTGCACCCACAAGGCAAAACTATAAATCGACAAAGATTTTCAATTGGGGCCTACTTGCAAACTTTATCCATTGGTTCTTTCCGTAATTTCCAAAGAGCAACCAATTCAATCGATCGGAATTGAAATCTTCCTCTTTTCAAATGTCCGCAGTGGAGTGTGTTTATGTGTTTTCACTGACGCGAAATATTCGGAAAAGAAACCGTTTTCGTCTGTCAGCTATCACTCCCAAATCTAATCTAATCTCACACTAACGCAGCCAATTCTTGTAAGCATCCTGAAAAATGATGGTTTCTTGAGTACACCATTTTCTTTGTCATCGGCCAGGCCAACTGCGTAGTGTGTGTCGCAGAGAAGGATTCCAAGAAATAGAGCGATTCCAGAAAGATCTAAAATCGCTCTACTACTCTAAAGCAAGGGAAGGAAGAAAGCGTGGACCTCCCGTACCAAACGCTTCCATGTAGAGTTAAACAGTGTAATAATTTGTACTATATCGTTGGGAGCATAGATGCTAGAAAAGATTAGTTTATGCTCCTTATGCCTATGGGTGAACCTTTGGCATTTGAACCAAAAGCCCGGCAATAATTGCCAAGCACCTTATCTCGCTCACACCGACGTCTGACTGAGTGCCATTATTTGGATAGACGCTTACTTCTGGTGCTCCGAATAGTGTCGTCTGCCGCCCAGAACGGCAGAGTAGTTTCACTGATTGAAGCACGGCGACTAAATTGTTGTCGCGGAAATGGACCTATTACTATCGGGAACGGGTAATTATAAATGCTGCGTTTCCCGATTAGTAGCTTCCGACACCGTGAAATCCCGATAGGAAAGACTTTTAGCTAACTGAACGGAACTACTATGAACAGTACCGAGGGAGAAAGGAACGATGCGAGACGAAAAATGGAAAATATTCACACAAGAGACTTTTTTTACTTCGCAATAACTTCTCCGTAGTCAGCGAATGAAACGTAAGTAAGGATCAGAACGCGTGTGCTTCTAGCGACTTAAGGCAGCCCAATGTGCCAAACTATTTCGACTCTGCCCAGAGACTCTCGACGCAAGAAGACGGAACTTTTCCGCAGGATTCGGATGATATTCAACCCCAGGAGGGGGAATGGGTTTCGCTAGAGCGCAGTGAAAAAGACACTTTTCCTTACATACGTTTCGAACTGTTCTGGCACCGTCGTTTAGCGCTGACCGTAACTGGTGCAATAATAATATATTGTATCATGTAAAATTTTACACACCTGAGTAAATAAAATTGCAATCGTATAAATTCCTTGATTAGAGCAGTCTCAAAAATAAATCAATCAAGAAACGATCGAATTCTTAGCGTCCGGTGTTTAAATTTTTCGTGACGGTAGCCATTTGTACATTGTACAAATGGCTGTAAATTGTACAAAATGCTCAAGGTTGTAAATTGCACAAAATGCTCAAGGTATGCAACAAAGGCATTGCAAATTGTACAAAATGCTCAAGGTATGCAACAAAGAGAAAACTAAAAATGTTTTAGCCACCGCTGTCAGCCAATCGGTAAGAACCAAACAAACTCTCTCAAAATTAAATTGCTCGTCCTGAAAAGGACGGATTTGAAATTGTCCGTATTTGAATCAAAACCATCTCTGCGCCCTACCAAAAGATGTCTACCAAATATCACACACACACATAAGCATCTTAAATCGCTCCTCGTGGTTGAACGCACCGGCTGGCTGCAAAGACATTCTCTACCAAATATCACACAAACACAAGCACCTTATTTCGCTCCTCGTGGTTGCACCCACCGGCTGGCTACAAAGACATTATTTGCCCAAGCAACCGACTGCCTAGCACACTACAGCATAATTTATGGCTGCCTAGCAACGGTTGTCTAGCCAACGGCTTGGTAACAACAGACTGCAGCGCAATCAGCTACAATGCACTTTCTATGGTGCTAGCCACCTCCAGCTGCCTAATTCAAATTGGCGTCTTGCCGCTCCGCTGAATGAAGCTAGTGCACCCCCCAGGGTACATGCTATCGCCCGGCGCCAGCTGCCAATCCATACTGGCTCGATGCTCCGCACAGCTCCAGTACAGCAACACGAATGAGTAAATTTGCGAAGGTGCACCCGTTTTAAATCGTTCACTGCTGCATATGAGACCTCCCTTGCTTACATTTGAATTTGAAATCTGTGATAGGAAAGTACTGTGCCTTTAGTAAATTTACTCTCGATTGAAAATCAGCTTATTCATAAGATTCATCACCTTATATTTTGATTATTTTCAATAGCTTATGTTGGAAATTTTTTTCAACGGATAATGTTAGATAATTGATTTGATACGCAACTGGGAAAAGTATTTTTGTAAAAAGTTGGAAAGAAAGTACTGTTTTGGTAAGCAAGTTGCCATGTGGGAATATTGTTTTTTACACTTGCCAACATGAATGCCGAAATTTACCGGAAGTAATGTCTTCAGAAACGTGTGCTACCTCTGATCCGAAAGCACAAAGGTCAGACACTGTTTTGGCCTGATTTGGCGTCATGCCATGATGCGCGTTCCATAATGGACTGGTATGACGATAACGGAGTCGGGTTTGTAGAGAAGGCGATGAATGCTCCACAAATTGTCCACAAATAAGGCCCATTGAAAAGTTGTGGGCTTTGATGGAAGCAAAACTTCTGAACAAAGGTACAGAAGCCGCTGATTTCGACAAATTCAAAAAGGATTGGGTAAATGTGAGCAGAAGCATCGATGGAACAGTTGTCCAAAACCTAATGAGGAACAATAATGAAGAAAGTATTAAATATTACTGTTATTTGATCATTGTACAACTAAGAAACATTATTTTTTGTAACTTACACTCCAAAAAAGAAATACAAGCCAAAAAAAAAAACAGTTTTTCTCAATACCCATCATTAACGATACAGACCTTATGAGAAAATTTTCAAGATCTATCTGCTTAGCAAACATTATAAGTTTCCGCGCTGTTTGGCAGCTAAGCCGGAAATTCTATTACACAATTTTACACCATTTTGAACAGTTCTGTAATGATCTGCAAACTTAGTCTATAAGCAAATTTGAAGAAAAATGCCAAACCATATTGCCCCATCATGGAAAGTAACTGCATAAGAATCACACCAAGGATTTTCAAACCTTGCAACGTGGGAACGAACATTTTCCTTTTCGACTTAGGTTTTTTTTTAGAGATAATGTTTAATGATGAAAAGATCGGTTTCCTCTGAAAATATTTCCGGGAAGGCTCTAAAACTGACAAGTAACTTTTCTACGAACATAGGCATTTTCAGAAGTCCAGTTTAAGCACTAAAGTTTAAGTCACTAAAAACGGACACGCCATCAGCCTTAAGCATAAGGCTTTTTTTTAGTCCGCTCTTCGAAAGCTTAAATCTATGAACATCAGTTCAAACCAAACGTAATTTTATGATAAAACTTTTTAAACTACATTGTAGCTTTTCATTCCAAAAAACACCGAAGAAGTAGGTTTCCTTCTCAATGAATAAAATTATCTCAACTGTGCTAGCTGGTTAATTCGGGATGGTCGCATTTGGATGATCACTTTAAAAACATTTCAAGCATAACTTTTCAGAAAGATGTAACTCGCAGGGAATTTAAAGGAATTTGCTCGCGTTCACTAGTGATAGACTTTGTTTTCAATACAGGGGTACACGTGGCGAGTACGAAAATTTGGAGCGTCACGAAATATGCTTAGGTTTTGAACGTTGATAACTAATTCATTTCATGGCCGATTTTCAAAATCTTTGCACCAATCTATCTTGAATATTTCTACGCATCAGTTTAAATATTAAAATTGATTGATTTTCAACATTAAGCTATTGAAAATAACGTAATTACAAGGTGATGTTTAATGATGTCGATTGTTCAGAGTAAATTTACCAAATGCACAGTATACTCCTAGCACAGACTTCATATTTAAGTAAGGAACAGGCCATGAGGACAGCCATGAATGATACACAACGGCTACCCCTTCGCATTTAGAATTAGTTTTTCGGGAGGGGGGGGGGTGTGGAGAGCAAGATCTGCTGTAGGAACGCATTTGGCGGTATTTATTTAATATTATACATCAACAGGCTTCTATGCCCCAATGATGTGTTGTTGATCTCATAAAAAAACATAAACATACAAATAACACACTAAAAGCTTATCTAAACACATTAAAAAATCTAGTCCGAAGTGTATCACGTGAAATGTTGAAATCAAATTCCGTTGCCACCCGATTAAAAATCCTTTGTAGGCCAGTAATGGCGCTGTTTTGTCCGTAATTAGTGCGGTGATGTATTGGTTGCAGCAGGTGATTGTTCCGCAAGGCTCTAGGTCGCACGAAGAAATTTATTTGTCCTCGGATTTCGGGGCAATCCACTCGATTCTGCAAAATGTCGGAGATAAGAAGAGCCTTAGCAACATTCCTTCGTGTACTTAGGGTATCCAGCCTAATTAGTTGACACCGATTCTCGTAGCTTGGCAGACGAATTGGATCATTCCATGACAACCGTCGTAGTGAGAATCGAATAAATCGCCGTTGAACTGATTCAATTCTCTCGATTCCATTTTGGTAGTGAGGGCTCCAAACAGTTGAACAGTATTCCAATGTCGAACGAACCAACGCACAGTAGAGCGCCTTTAAGCAGTAAATGTCGGTGAACTCTTTAGTTAGACGAAAAATAAACCCTAGGTTTTTCGAGGCTTTGTTCACTATGAATGACACATGTTGCTTGTACGTCAATTGGGAGTCAAGAATAACTCCCAAGTCCTTAATTTGATCCACTCTTTCCAAAGGAATTCCAGCGAAGGAATAATTGTGAACTATTGGATTCTTCAATCGGGAAAACGTAATAATCGAGCACTTTTCAGGATTAACGGTCATACGATTCCTTTGGCACCAATCAACGAAAGAGTCCAACTGTTTTTGCAGAAAATGCGCGTCAGCTTCTGAGCGAATGTTGAAGTAAAGCTTGAAGTCGTCCGCAAAAGAAAGTCTCGGTACAGCCAGAACTGCGTTCACGTCGTTGAAGTAAAGAAGAAAGACGAGTGGTCCAAGATGACTGCCTTGTGGAATTCCTGACGTGATAGGAAATGATGCCGAGGTGGATTCACTAATGACTACTTGCGAGTGACGACCAATCAAATAAGAATGGATCCAATTTAAAAGTCTTCCGTGCATTCCAAACCTTTCAAGCTTCGCCACAGCAATTTGGTGGTTAACCTTGTCGAATGCTGCAGATAGGTCCAAATAAAGAACGTCCGTTTGTGCTCGATCAAGCATACTATCCGTCACATAAGAAGTGAGACACAATAGGTTTGACGTCAAGCACCTTGGAAGGTACACTGGCGAGCAGTCGTTGTCCAGATAGGTGTTGGCGCAGTTGGCTGTTGGTGCCGATGCTCCCGTCAACCTCGCTGCGAGAAACATGGCTGTTGAAGCCTACGAGTTGGCAGCAAAAGCCACCCGTGACAACGAGACTAGAATCATCCCACGTCACCAGCCACCCGCAACGACGAGGAGCTGAACCAAGAAGACCAAGAAGAAAGCCCAAGTTCAATTGCAAACCGTGTTTCTCCCCCGTCAACTAAATCCGTCCTTTTCCGGACGACCAAATCAGTTTACCAACTAAAGAGTTTGTTTGGTTGAATTTTTCTCTTGTGCTGTTTGAAATTTCCATTACCGCGCCCTGGCTGAACATGGCATTGCTTTTAACGCCGCGTCCCGGAGTACATGACAAAGCGCGTTGAACAACCAACGAACGAAATTCTATAACGGATAATTCGAGCTGCGCTGCAACACGTCAGACCGACCATGTGTACAGATCTATGGTATAGAGGGAAGGTTGAGTTCGTTGTAGTTCCTAGTTGTGCATAGCGGATTAGTTGCTAACGGTATATAATAAATATTTCATAAAATGATTCGGTATTGAACATAACCAATAACTATCGAGACAGGCTATATCAAATAATTAAGGTTGTAGTGCTAACGTTTAGTGTATGGGAATTAGATTTGGAACGAAACCAATTTCCAGGGTGGCCACACAATCATAATTTAAAAATTCCCGCATTTTTGGCTGATTTTACCGACTGTTTAATCTATATATATAAAAATGGATTTCTGTCTGAACCTTATAGACTCGGAGACTACTGAACCGATCGGCGTGAAATTTTGTATGCAGGGTTTTCAGAGGCCAGGGAAGGTTCTTATGATAGTAAGAGACCCCTCTCTTCTCTGAAAGGGGGGGCTCCCATACAAATGAAACACATATTTCTTATCGTCTACCGCATCATCCACAACAACGAACGCTTTTAATCGGAATACCGACGAAAATCTCCGTTTGAAATTCGGTTGACTCTAAAGTGACTGACACAATAGGTTTCTGTCCACTGCAGTAACAAATATTTGTCTATTATACAAATGGACTGAGACTTTATGGTATTTTAAAATTGACAACAGTGTTACCACCCCAGGTTGGCGGAACTCGTGTAGCATAAAAAATGAAAAATATTGTTAAAAACTTGCAAAAACAATCATTTCATTTTCATTTTCATTTTGCAGCGTTTGGTGGGGCAATGAGAGCGCAAGTCAATCCAAAGCCGAGGGTTAGGGAGGGGTAATGGCGAACTGGTCTATGCGGACTACTTGAACGCCATGGGAGGTGATAAGGATTAGGTTGGGGTAAGGGGTTTGTAGTATTTTTTGGATTGAGATGGCCGCGTTGCTACAAAATGATCTGAAATGTTTAATTTGTTTGTGATTTGAAACTAGTAGTGACTGTAATATAACTTTTTCATCTTAAGTAAGATGAATGTTTTTGATAGTTTGACAGTTTTGATTTCGCATATACTTATCTTTGTGTGCTGTCTTTGATTTTTTCGAGGATGCTTCACATGTATTTTTTCTTGAAATAGATATGATCACTTCCTTGTCAAAACCGCATGTAGCCTAGGGCTGAGCAGGTCCTTCGCACTTCAATCGATCCATTTCACAGCCGTTCTCGATCATGAAATCAATAAGAAAATAAGAGCGAAGAGGGTGTTAGTGTTTCATAGTATGCAGGGCGTAGGTGAGAGATTATTGGTGATATTTTCACGACGATATTTTCGTTTCTCTGACTAAGAATTCCGAATTCCTAACCTAACAAAACTTGAACAGCATGAACCAGAAGTAATGATGTTTAAATCAAAAAGGATTTAAAAAAAAATACTGGATTAAATTTAGACAACAACATTTTAAATTCTAGCCTAGCTTTGGATCTAGTAACCATCCCCATCCCAAACTTAACAATATTTCAAATCACTGACTAACTAATCTGACACTTGGAAAAGAACAGTTCTATTTCTGAACTAGTTTCTTTTTTTCTATTTATTTATTATCTGGTATGGAGGACACATGCTATAAACTGCATGGAAAGGTAACGATAAAATAAGAAGAAAGACTAGCAACCCCCATCCAACTCCAACCACCTCCATCGCCCGTCCCGACAGACACGAGCATCCCGTCCACAATGCGCAGACCCCCCAGTGCCATGCACTAATACTCGAGAGTCGATATTAGTACACGAGACTGAAGAAGTCCGCACACCGTAGACGAAACACTCGTATCCGTCAAGACAAGCAACAAATGTAGCTGAGATCAAACGGAAACTACCAATTCCTCCTCTAATTTTCCAGTTACAGGTATGCCACTAAAAAGCTCACACCTTCCAGGACTCATACATGGAAAGGTTCATTCTATTGTTCCAATGGTGTTCCCTAAGCGGGCCCTCTGCGTCCTATCTCTTATATACATGCTTGTCGTCGTCAGTCTCAAGTAACACTTTTCTATGACTATGTGCTTCATTTCGAACAGTCAGATAATTACCCTGATCAAAACATTCACCCCTTTCGAAAATGTTGCAATTACATCTAGTTATTATACCATGAGCAAACAGGTATTTCGGTTATTCCTTCCATAAAAAAAATGGATGAGTAACAACATAAGTTGTCAATAAAATGAAAAGTGTACTTTTAGTCGTTTCCCTTAGATTGATAGTAAGAAATCTAAGAGTGAATTGCGACATATCCCGCTAGTATCACACCTGATGTTAGTGCCTTTATATAAACGTTCTACGACGTGGCAGTGAAATAAATGATAAGAAAATGTGATACTTTCACTACTGGTCAAATTCTTGGTCTCGCATGCATGTTTATAGCATGAGATAAGCCCTCTCACCGTCGACAAGGTGACAAATTTGACCTACGAGAGGGTCTTTACTTTAAACACTTATTCTTGAGCAGAAATTGAAATGGAATCGAAATTACACTGAAATGGAACCGAAACGGAATCGAAATTAAATTGAAATGGATGCAAAACGGATTCGAAACGGAACCGGAATAGAACCGAAATGGAATTATAATGGAATTGAAATGGAATCGAAACGAAACCAAAGCGGACCCGAAATAGAACCGAAATGGAGACGAAACGGAATCGAAACGAAACCGATATGGAGCTGAACCAGAAGTGAAATGGAACTACTGTGATTAACACCCCTCTTCTATAGTAAGTCAAACACTAGACCCTCACTGAGCGGACCCTCCGCACTGTTGCTAAAATAAACTACTTGGAAAGGTTAAATCTACTACTCGTGTTTCCTAAGCGGGCCCTCCGCGTCCTATCTCTAATAAACATGCTTGTAATCGTCAGTATAAAGTAACACTTTTCTGTGGCTTTGTGCTTCATTTCGAACAGTCAGATATTTACCATGATCAAAACATTCACCCTCTTCGAAAATTTTGCAATTACTTTCACTTATTACACCATGGGTAAACCAGGTATTTTGGTTATTCATTCCATGAAACAAATGGATAAACAACAACATAAGTTGCCACGAAAATGAAAAGTGTACTTTTAGTCGTTTCCCTTTGATTGAAAGTAAAAAGTCTAAGAGTGAATTGCGGCCAGTATCACACCTGATGTTAGTGCCTTTATATAAACGTTCTACGACGTGGCAGTGAAATAAATGTGCAGAATATGTGATACTTTCACTACTGGTCAAATTCTTGGTCTCACATGCATGTTTATAGCATGAGATAAGCCCTCCCACCATCGACAAGGTGACAAATTTGACCCGCGAGAGGG
>JAHHFK020004268.1:0-56857 GCA_024533555.2 Aedes koreicus
CATGGATTCTTCAAAGGACGACCAACTAACTAGCACAAATTTACTGGAATTCGTTAACTTTACTCTCTGATAGCAATGGACAATGGTAACCATGTAGAAGTTCTTTATACAGACTTCAGCAAAGCTTTTGATCGCATCAACATTGTAGAAGCTCTTTATACAGACTTCAGCAAAGCTTTTGATCGCATTGACATACCCATGCTTCTTTTAGAATTGCAAAAAATGGGAATTGAGCCAGGAGTTCTCAAATGGATCGAATCCTATCTCACTAACCGTCAACAAATAGTAAGATTCAAAGGGAAGAAATCAAACCCTATTCTAATCACCTCTGGAGTCCCCCAAGGCTCTCATTTAGGCCCCCCTCTTATTTATTTTTTGTTTCTAAATAACGTTTCCTTAATTCTAAAAAACATTAAATTTCTTACTATAATTGTTATATCTGTATTCTCCGTACGTGGAGTAACGATTATGATGTAGAAGGAGATGTTTCGCTCATCACCATGAGGTACCAAGAGTGGACAGTAATGTTTGCTAGAATGAAAGATATGAAGAGAAAGTGTTGAAAGTTGCGTCAGTGTACGGTAGGTTGAAAATTGAATGAAAGTATTGAAAATTGATTTTCAAAATTGACGAGCCGGCTCCTCACGTGAAGTTATGAACCCTCATATAATCGAAAACTTTTAGAAGCTTCTTGAGTTGAATCCCCAAAGTCACTTCATGACTTTGTACTACTTGTACACTTTTTTAGGATGAAAACCCTTCGCCGAGTGTTCCCAATCATGTTTGCTTCTCCGCCTTCGGCAATGCGGTTCATTTTAATTTATCCATGAAGGAGGAGCTTCATGGAAGCCCAGAAACATCACCGTCCTATGATTGACCGGTGATATTTGCTGCCGAGTTTGGCCAAATTGATTCCACTAAATCGTTCTCACTGATGGATCATTGATCAGGCTACGCAATCTATGCGATGGAGCCTTCACATATGAATCTATACCCTTGGCAACCCTGCCTATCAAACAGGAATCTCATTCCGGCAATGCCAATACAAAGTCCAACGGTATGCCACGGAGAAAAAACCCTTCCGTCGGCGAAAGAATCCGCACATGCATTGCATAATCTTGCAGCGTCGTATCGTGCAGTTTGAAGTGTGTCATTAGCTGGTTCAGTTAGAAAACACATTCCGCAAAACAGCACAATCATCAAAGCAATCTAAACGCATGGTAAACATCTAATGATCGCGTTTGCCAGGTGCCTACATGTCAGACGGCTTCGCTTCGACAAGTCTTTACTTTCATTCGCGCGAATCACTCACTCTGAGGTGAAGCTAGGGGAAGGAGGTTGGGGTCCGAAATTGTTTGATTTCAAAATCAAAGCTTCACTCAAAGTTCGACTTGAAATTGAAAAAAATATCGATTTTGTTCCCTTTGCCTACGTCTGCCTATGGTTAATGCGATGGTGAGAGACAGAAAAACATAAACATCAACATAAGGCTCGCGATCACTATGGTGACGACGTTTGCCGCGACAACAAACAACACCACCGGCGATGGCGAGTCAAGTGCACTGGTCCAGCAACTGATCGAGCGTGGCGCACGCATTGAGATGATTTTTCTTAACTTTGTTCGGGCAAGAAGTGGGGAAGGAAGTTGTTTGTAAAATAGCGCAAAGCACCTCGAAGCAACTGTAGGTATGAAGTAATAGGTTAGTAGTGAAGAAACCAAGGCTGAAAGTATTATGCGCCGAAGTGGTAAGGGGAGCGATGCACTTATCAGGGCGATCTTTCCCGTTTCGAATGGGAATGCAAATCTTTTCCGAAGCAACGATAGTTGGTCATTACATTACGCTCGATTGATCGCACGTTTACCGACGACGCCGGCAATTGAGCAATTCACTTTCATTCATGGAGGTAAATATATTACAGGCGTACCGCGAATGAAGCGGTGAGTTTTGTGATCAACCAATCTAGGTGAATTCTTGTGGCAAGCAAATAAGATTATAACGAACCCGTTAATATTTTCAAAATGAACTTAATTTGGGGATTTCTGTAGTTGGTGGCGTCACTAAGTCAAAGCAGAAACGAGCTGGGAGGCTCGACTATGGGCATCACGAAGTCCGAGTTCGGAAGGCATCTCAGCTGTTGTAACCGATAAGAGTTATTTGTGCGATTCGAAACCGGTTCCTGTCGACCCGTTCCTTCCATGTTCAGATTTGCGATGGATAAAAATAGTTGCGGTTCAATGTTTTTAGCTCGGTCGCAATGCCGATGACATTTATATGTAGTTTAGGATAGACGATTTTTATTAAAAACCGCAGTTCAAAATTTCATTGTTGAATCTAGGAAACGCAAAAACATTGATCCGTATTAGTTACACTCTATTCCCACTTCATTCCGTGGAGCGTGAATTGCCACTTGTCGGCAATTACCTTTCCAGTTGGCAAGCATTGCCACTTGTCAGCTAGGAAAACAATCACGTGCAAATTGCTCTTGTAGTGTACCTGCTAGTTACGCTAGCCAGATAGAATCAGTTGGTTGGCTATGGCTAGTTAGCCCGTCCCTCGGCTGGTCGGCGCGCGGTAGTCGTTATCTCAATTCTAATTTCTAGTGCCCACATGTCCGCATGTCTTTTGGTTTTGCTTTTCGAATTGTCTGCCAGAGAGTTCGACAGAAGAGTGTTGGTAAATAAGTGACTTGAAGTGCGCGAGGTGGTAGCGTAACTGAATGAACTGCACGAGTGCCACTCTGGGTTAGATAAGCGAATGAGATGGATGTTCAGCTTATTGCTATTCCGAATTTATGAGTCTCTACAAAGCATTTGAGGAACTGTGCATGAGCGTATTATTAAGAGCAATGCGTTTGTAGATTTTAAAGCTGAACTGTGCTAAGTATCGAGCCTATCATATTTTTTGTTGTCCTTTGCCAATGCATTGTGATGTGAATCCATTCTGGCTTTCATCGCGTTGTAATGTAGAATAATGGCCTACTTTTCCTCATCAAAAATCAGTTGCATAATGTGCTACTTTATTCAACACTTCTCTTTGACTTGTAATTTTTTGGGCATTTTCGGCAAGCCTCGTTGGATAAATGTACGACTTATGCTAAACAAATCTTGTTTTTGAAACTCGTTTCATTAACTACTAAAGCTTGAGTTATTTAATAGCTACTTCTACTTGACTGCAGCGCATCTAGTGGTCGGATCTGGAATGTTTTGACAGCAGTTTGTTATCCTTCAGTGCTGAAAAGAACGTCATGCTTGATTTGGTTCAAAGAAGTTATACTTGATGGAAGCCGCGAACCGATTATTATTTTTTGGACACCCACTTCGAAAATCCGACGTGGTGAGGTTCAAAAATCGCGACGTCTGAATGGCGAAATTGGCTAAATGTACCGAGTGCAGCGTTCTCAAACATTTCCGTATTGATCATAGCACGCGTCGCAGTGAAACTTGATTGTGTATTCGATAGAAATGGCACACCGAAAATCTTCTGTAACCTTTCAACTGTATAAGTAAAAAACTTGAAAACTTAAGCAAATCTTACAGGGTGTCTCACAATAGATGTCACTAAAACAAATCAACCAAATCATAGTATTAGTTTTTCATTTGAAAGATACATGTTATAGAAATAAACCATATTAATTCAATTCGAATCTCTCGTCCTTTTCTTTCATAACTTTGCGAAAACGCTTTGTAAATCCATTGCAGCTGGCACGCACGATTTCCTGAGGAATTTGGTCCCAACTATCAACCAAATGTTTCTTGTATCGATCTAAAGTAAGCCCTTTTGTAGGACCTATATGTTGAAGCATACAAACCCAAATAAAATAGTCAAGTGGGTTGAGATCCGGTGAAGATTCTGGCCATTCTTCGCTTGTGTTGAAATCGGGCAACTTTTCCGCGCACCACGCTTGTGTCTTCTTTGCCTTGTGAGCTGGAGCTGAATCCTGTTGGAAACAATATGGTGTATTCCCATACAGCGTTGAAACATGAGGAATCAGATGGTTCTTCAAAACCTGCTCGATGTAATATTCAGTGTTGATTTTTACGATAGGTTCTATGAAAAGAAAAGGAAGTTTTCCTTTTCGTGAAACAGCGCCACATACTATGATTTTCGATACATTCTGATAGCGTTCTACAGCTAGTTTATCTCTTGGAATATTGACAAGACTTTTGCCATACACACTATGATTTTGTTGATTACGACTGTCCTGAAGGAGGAAGAGCTAATCTAAAATCTCGCAGTCACCGTGCCGAACCAGAAAAAAAATCTGCTTCTTTGGACCCTGGCATGCTTTTGACGCTCCATCAACCCGTGAACCCGTTGTTTCTTGTACGGCTTGCATTCTAGATCATGTCTGAGGAGCCGGTTCATTGAAGCAGGGGACATTTGAAATTGTTTGCTCATTTTGCGGCCAGATACGGCTGGATTACGTCTTATTTGCTCCCTCACACATTTGATCTTTTTCGTCGTTCTGGCAATACGTCTGGCACCTCCTTTTTGTTCAATATGGACATTTCCAGTTTCTTTTAACCGTTCTAAGGTACGAAAAACAAAACGCTTACTCATCCCAAACTGATTAAGCCTATTGAATATCTGACACGGTCTAAGCTTTTGCAAATGTAATTTTAAAACTTGCTCCCGTATGGCTTCCATGGTAGCTGATAAATATAAACAAACGGAATCGCTTATTTATCTTCAGTGATAAGCTGTCAAAAGAATACACTCAAAACGGGTATAATCAATTCCGCTGTTAAAATTACCCAGCTGAAATAAAACAACACTGAAAAAAGGTGACTCCTATTGTGAGACACACTGTATTCAAAGTGTATTGTCTAAATCTGTTAAGTTTCTTAGTTATTTAAACAGTAGTTTCAGTCATATCGTCGAAACAAGAAAATGTCCGTGAACCAATTTTGTGCACTTACAATCAAAATCCAGAGGCATCCCAGCGATCGCTTGAAAGCTTGGAATTGCAAATACAACTGTGTCTCGAGTGATAAGAACCTTCAAGAAGCGTCTGAGTGCCCGACCCCGTAATAGTGATCCAATGGACAGTAAAACGGCCAGGAAAGTGGTGCAACAGTTCAAGAACCGTCCAAACATGTCCATTCGAAATGTCGCTAAAAAGTCCAAGGTATCAGTCGGTTTTGTGCAGAGCAAAACATCACTTCGAAAACCCGCGCCCGAACACTTTATACGAAGTTGCTCACTAAATCGTGTTGGATCGTGGTGGATGACGAAATTTACGTCAAGACCGACTTCCGTCAACTTCCTGAACGATAAAATGTCCTTACTAAGTCTAAGTTCAATGTTTCGGAGGATGTTCGAAAGAAGAACTTATCGAAATTTGCAAAAAAAATTCCCTGCTCTAGCAGGCGATTTGCAGATGTGGTGAAATAAGCGCTCCGGAACAATCAACGGTGCGATTTACACAGAAGCTCGCCTTCAGAAGCGTCTCTTGCCATTCATAAAGAATCAAAATAATCAACTCTGTTTTTGCTTGATCTAGCATCCTGCCTACGCTCGAAACGTGTTGGAGTGGTATCGAGCTAACGGAGTCAATTTTGTGTCAAACGATATGAACCCACCAAATTCACCGGAACTTCGCCCAATTGAAAAATTCTGGGCATTTATGAAGACAAAATTTCGTAAACATCTCAAGACTATTCAAACAAAGCTAGGGTTGAAGAAAATTTAGGTAAAAACATCAACTGGGAAAATCGGTAGTACAAAACTTGATGGGTGGAGTGAAAAGAAAGCTGCGGGCATTCGGGATGGGAGTTGAAATTGAATAAATCATAATTCATCAGTATTTTTTTTATTCCCTGAAAATTTCAAGAAAATTCGAAAATCGGTTCATTTTTGGTGAGTAAATATGTGTGTGCCATTTTTATCGAATACACCCTTTAAAGCCTTTAACCTTCCTTGGATATTAAAAAAAAAACTGACACATAAGACACTAGGGTCAATATTGACTCGGATTTCAGCCATTTCTAGAATTATGAAATTTCAACCTAGACACAATGTTTGTACCCCATTTAAAAGGCTATGGTCTCAAAAATGGATTGGTGGTGGAAAAACCTCGTTCCAGAAACATTGACCACCGGGAATCTGCTACAAAGGGAAGGAGGTGTTGATTTCGATGTGTGAACAGAATTGCATACTAAACATTCCAGACTAGTTGTAGAGAGTTGCCGCCTTGGACAAAGTTTCTCAGTATGTCACTAGTCGTCTTTTGACATTATCATATTAGCTTCAGATCATGCCGCAGAGATGGCGCTGCAGTCTATCTTTTCCAAATGAAGCGCTAGAGAGTTGCCGTCTTAGGTATAGTTTTTCGATACGTAATAAGTCGTCTTTTATAATTATCATTATTTCAACCATACGTAGTTCTAGAGAGATGCTGCCATCTTCAGCAAAGTTATTGAATATGTTGAGGATCGTCTTATGACATTGTCATATTAGTTCCAGATTTTGCCTCAGAAATGGCACTGCAGTCTATCTAAGCCAAGTTTAAAAAAAATGCTGTGTTCGGCAAATTAGTTCAGTATGTAATATGGAGGCATTTCACATTATCATATTTGTTGCAGATTGTGCTGCAGAGAAGAAGTCTATATAAGGCAAATGAAGTTATATAAAGATAGCCCTGCAAGGCAAAGTTATTCAATATCTTTGCAGTTTTCCTCTACTGTGAAATTTTTTGTGGAAATTTGTCTAAATTATCTAATGTTTTGTTTTCAGATTTTTGAAAAAAAATTCCTTACAAAAAAAAAAACGTTGTTCTACAATGCTCCGTTCTTGAGTTATGGATTTTTGAAATTGGTGGTTTAGTGAAAAAAACGAAAATTTCAATTGGAATTTCCCTAGAAAACTGGCAACCCTGATTTTTTTTAATATTTTTTTGTTCATAAACCCAGAAACTCTACTCGTGGACCAAATTTCATGAAAATCTGAGACCCTTCGGGCCAAACCTTTACAATAATAAAAAAAACAACCCCATCTGATAATTGCATTTTAGATACTGATAAACTTTGCCCAAAACGGCAGCTCTCCAAAGCTTTATTTTGCAAAGATAGATTGCAGCGCCATCTCTGCAGCAAGAATTCAGACATCCAACTCTAATGTGAAAAGTGTGCAATAAATTTAACGGTCAGTTCAGAAAGACAGCACAAGTAGCAACATCATGGTGGCGCTGCTATCGCAAAAAAATATCAATTTGATGTCAGTGGTAAATATAAATACAGTAGGTTTCCGTTTCTGACCACACATATTGTTTGCCTTCTCTGCTTTTTAGGAAATCCATCCAACGCTTCCATGCAATTTTTGATTTCACTAGAATATTATTTAGGAATCTTTATAACGTGGTTCTTTAAGAAAAATTGTCTAAATAGAACTCAAATTACTCTAAGGAAATACTTGGTTTATTAGGTCATGTGGCCAACAATAGAAACCTACTGTTTTTGTATTCACCACTGGCTAACACATCATGCTGTTTGTGCGGTGTTAGTGTTTTCAACGAGGTATTAACGTATTTTGATTCGTACACAATTTTTTGAAGATATTTCGTTCTTACTTATTTAAATGTGTGTTTTCTGTGCTGGATCTAATCTGATGATGTCAAAAGACGAAAAATGACATAATGATTTTTTTCCGAAGATGGCAACTCTCTATAGCTTCTTTAAGCAAAGATAGACTGCAGCGCTATATCTGCGGCAAGATCTGGAATAAATTTAATAATGACAAAAGACGAAAAATTACATATTGAGAGACTTTGCCGAAGACGACAACTCTCTAGAGCATCATTTGACAAAGAATGACTGCAGTTCAATCTCTGTGGCAAGATCTAGAACTAAAAAGACGACACACGAGAAACTGAAAAACTTTATCCAAGTCGGCATATCTTTAGAGATCTTTGTGGCAAGATCTGGAATTATTATTATATTGTCAAAAGACGACCAATGGCATACCGAGAAACTTTGCCGAAGACGGCAACTCTCTGGAGCTTGATTTGGTAAAGATAGACTGCAGTGCCATCTCTGCGGCTAAATTTTCAACTAATATGATAATGTCAAGTGACTTCATTTTACATTATCAACAACTTTGCCCAAGACGGCAACTCTCTAGAGCTTTATTTGGCAAGGATATACTGCAGCGCCATCTCTGCAGCATGATTTGGAACTAATATGCTAATATCAAAAGACGATTCGTTACGCACTGAGAAACTTTCCTGAAAACGCCAATTCTCTACAATGAGTCTGGAATGTTTTGTATGCATTTCTGTAAACACAACCAAACTAAAAACGTCCTTCCCTTTGTAGTTGTCATGAGGATTTAAAATAGAACATTCGCGAAATAGTCCGAGTGAAGCAAGAATTCTGTTTGAATGAAAATATGTTAACTGACTGATCATCGCATAGAAATTTACATCAAATTGCAATTTGATTAATTATAGTTTCTTCTCCAGCTTCTGAGAATCTCACGAAGTAAAACGTGTTTCAATGCTTAAAGGGTGTCCACAGAGCGTTTTGAATAGCACTTCAATTAATAATTTGTAGCTCGAAAACCTTTGGTTGTTCAAAAAAAACTGTCTAAGAACAAGTTGTGACCCTATGTGTGAAGGTTGTGAAAAAAATATGCACTGAGAAAAAAAAGATTCGGAAAAAATCGGCAATTAACATGAAAATTTACACATCTCAAAAAACATTTTTTTGATTTTTTTTTTCTTTGACTGTAAGAACTTGAAGTTATTACGCAATTTTAGCGAAGACTTCAGGATGGAAAAATGTCAGGGAAAAACGTTTCTAGAACATCAACTTTCGGTGCATTTCTCAAAATTTTAATATTTGCGGGAATAAACGTATTCTGATTACATAATCTGATTCTTGAAGCATTTAAAAAAATTTAAGCTCCGGATGATGACCTCCGTAAGGGCATCTGTTCTCGAGATATTTGCGATTTAATTTTATCATAAAATATTTGAATATTACTGACGGTTTAAAAAAAAACATTTTCGGATTTGAAAAGAAAGATGACCTGGATTTGTTGAAACGAAAGGCGGCTGACTTTAGAGATAATATTTCTGTTGAAAGACAAATTTGCTGCGCCAGAATGTTCAAGAGAAGACCAAATAATGATACTATCAGTTTTACCAAAATCTTGGAATAATCAAACGGTAATGGAACAGTTTAACACACACGAATACATTGTGAAGCAGGCTCGTCGCATAGCGGAAGTCAAAGGAGTATTGGCTACCCCCAACGGAAGGATAGGAAGCGGTTTGACGCCGGAAGTAAAAAATGAGATATTGGAGTTTTACGACAGTGACCAGATAAGCAGAGCCATGCCAGGACTAAGGGACTATGTTTCAGTAAGAAAAGATAGCAAGCGATAGCATGTGCAAAAAAGACTTTTGATGGCTTCACTTCGTGAGGCTTATAATGGCTTCAAAGAGATTAGTGAGACCAATATTGGCTTCAGTTCGTTTGCAGCCTTAAAGCCAAAGCAATGTAAATTACTTGGCAGCTCAGGTTCTCATAATATTTGTGTCTGTACCATTCACGAGAATATTGAATTGGTGCTACATAGTCTAAAAAAAATATGCTTTCCGAAATGATACAAAATTTTACTTCGAACAACTATTATGCAACACATCGTCAAGATCGAAATATTGTTATCTCCGTGAATGTGAAAATTGTCCAAGCCGGTTAGCTTTTGAAAATAACTTTTTCAAGGAACTGGAGGACTGTAATTCATTTGAAATATCTTTCGAACCGTGAATTTCAACAGACCGGTGTAATCTAGAGACCCTCTTACAACCAGTTGATGAATTTGTATCATATTTTACCGAAAAGTTAGAAAATTGGTCACCCATGATTACATCAAAACCAAACAATCCTCGTTTTTGAGACACACGAAAAATAATTTAAGCAATGGCGAAATTGTCATAGTGTGTGATTTTTTCGAAAATTATACATTTGTTCTTCAAGATGCCGTTCAAAGCAGTTATTGGAATAATAACCAAGCCACAATTCATCCCTTTGTTATATACTATGTCGTATCAGGAGCGCTTAAGAATCTTAGCTTTATCGTTATTTCGGAAGTACTTGAACATGACACAATAGCGGTTCAGGTATTTATTTCAAAACTAATGAGCTTTTTGAAAAACAAACTAACGCAGTTGAAGAAAGCGATATTTATGTCTGATGGAGCCGCATCCCAATATAAAAATAGAAAAAAAATTGCAAGCCTTTTTAAATTCAAAACAAAATATAGCATAGATGCTGAATGGCATTTTTTCGCTACTTCCCATGGCAAGGGGCCATGCGATGCAATTGGTGGCACATTAAAACGAATCGCAAGTAACGCAAGTATAGCTAAAGGACACGAACACCAAATAACAAATGCAAAAAAATTATATGATTGGGCCAATCAGAAAAATAATGATTGCTTAACGAAAATGTCATTTTGTTATGTATCTTATGAAGACTATGAACAGGGAGTTACAGAAATATCTTTCAGCAAACTAAAATGATTACTGGTACACAAAAATATCACTCTTTTGTTCCGCGTTCAGATCATCAGATAGAGGCAAAATTGTTTTCAAATGATGTAGCACCAAGCCTTCATAGTATATATAAACATGTAAAATGAAAGGGAACTTCTCTAAACTAATCTAAATGTAGAAACAATATATGTTCTTTAGTATGCGCATAATAAGTTGGAAATACAAGTAAACTAAAACATAAGAAAAGTTCATTCATTCATTTTCCCCTATTTCTTATGCTGTTTATAGAATCGTTTTGCTGGCTAAGAGTGTGTTGTGGGAAACTAAACGCATATTTCGAAAAAGGTATTTTGGTAATGTCGAAGAACCACGAATAATTTATGAAAAGGCCGTATTGCTGGAAATATACTGCAACATCGAAATACGTTTATTTTGGCAAATAGTTGAGATTTTGAAAATGCTTTAAAAGTTGACCTGAGAGTTGATGCTTTGAAAGAGACACTTTTTTCACTTCAGATCTCTCCACCCTGCGGTTTTCTCCAAAACTGACGTTAGAGCTTCAAGTTTTTACACACAATGTATAAAGTATACAATAAGAAGCAAAATAGACATATGTTAAACGAAAATTTTAAAAATACTGTTTGAACCATTTTACCCCATAGCTTTTGAACCATTCATCCAATTGTCTTGCTGTCAAAGAGAGAGTTGTAGGAGACATAACAAACATTTCGAAAAAAGTTTTGTGGTTACTGGTCGAAAAGGTCATATTTTCGAATATTATTCGAATATGATAAAATTAAATCGTAAATTTCTCGAGAACGAATGCTCTTTACGAAAATCATTATCGGGCGGCTGAAAATTTTAAAAATACTTAAAAATCAGATTATATCATCAGAATACGTTTATTCCCGCAAATATTAAAATTTTGAGAAATACACCAAAAGTTGATGTTCTACAAACTTTTTTCCCTGACATTTCTCCATCCTGAAATCTCTGTTAAAATTTGCGTTAAAACTTCAAGTTCTTACAGTCAAAAAATCAAAACAATAAAAGAATCTTTTTTTCAAATAATGGAATTTTAATGTTAATTTTTTATTTTTCTCCGAATTTTTTTTCCGTGTATATTTTTTTCAAAACTTTCACACATAGGGCCTCGACTTGTTCTTATACCCCATTCGCACCACAGCTCATATTACGTGATATAGACTATCTTGATATCACTTAATATATGTTGTAGTGTGAACGGGGTGTTAGACAGTTTTTTTGTACAACCAAAGGTTTTTGAGCTACAAATTATTAATTGAAATGTTATTCAAAATGCTTACGCCCGTTTTAAAACTGACTCTTGAGTCCAAAAATTTTTTGCAGCAGTGGAAACAACTTACTTTCGTGGGTAAAACCTGTGTACAAATTTTCAATTAAATCGGAGACACTCGAAGTCATTTCGACTGGAAACGCTCCACAGTTAAATTGCATCACTTTCAATAAGCTGTAACATTTCGCCCTTTGGGTTGATTTCAACGAAATTTATGATGAAATTACCTCAGCGTGTATTGTTTACACTGCGTGAGTTTTATTGTGAAATGTGTCGCTGCTTCGAAAATGGAGTCGAAGGAACGACAACCCACTTCTTTCGCACCGAGCCATCGGAAAGATGTTGAAAATTCACAAGTCTACAGTGTCTCGTGTCATAAAACGTTTCGGGGAACGTTTATCTGTCGATCGGAAGAAGGTGAGTGGTAGAAAAAGTGTTCCGTACTGTGTGAAGGATCACAAGCGAGTGATTGCTGTCTTTAAACGCAAACCCAACTGTTCCGTTCGGGATGTCGCAAAAAAGCTGCACTTGACCAAAAGTTTCGTGCAGAAAGCCAAGAAACGAGCCGGGCTCCGTACATTCAAAGTTCAGAAAGCTCCAAACCGCAATGAAAAACAGAATAGGGCAGCTAAAATACGTGCGCGTAAGCTGTACACGCAAATGTTGACGAAACCACACTGCTGCATCATGGACGACGAAACACACGTAAATGCGGACTTTAAACAAATTCCCGGCAACCAGTATGCGAAAGACAAGTTCGATGTTTCAGAGTCTCTCAGGAAACAGCAAGTGTCAAAGTTCCCCAAGAAATTCATGATTTGGCAGGGGATTTGTTCGTTTGGTAAACGGAGCAAGCCTTTCGTGACAACTTCAACTGTAAATGGTCCAGTATACATGAATGAATGCCTGAAAAAACGACTGCTTCCATGTCTCAAAACACACAACGTTTCTACAATTTTTTGGCCGGACCTAGCCTCTTGTCACTACTCCAAGGATGTTCTGGAGTGGTACAAGACGAATGGTGTTAATTTCTTGCCGAAGGATCTTAATCCCCCAAACTCTCCAGAGTTGCGGCCAATTGAAAAATATTTGGCTATAATGAAGCACGAACTTCGTAAGCATCCTAAAGTTGTCACTACAGAACAGGAAATGTTGAAGTCATGGTTGACAGCGGAAACAAAATGTCGGTTCAAGCGTTGTACAAAATCTTATGCGTGGTATTAAGAAGGAAGTTCGGGCTTTTGGATTCGGTAAAGATATACAGTGAAATAAAAATACCTAACCCAAGATTATGCATTGTTTTTTATTCCCTGAATATTTCATGATCATCGGTTGAGAGACTTGTTTTTGAGAACGAGTTTAAATTGATGCAATTTAACTGTGGACACCCTTTATTAAACATATTATTCATCATCACCCAATACAGTTGTTCGATTTATATTCGACTAGCTTAATTTTAGGTTCCAATTGTTAGTTGGGTGACGAAAATACTTGCTGCAAAGTATTCTCTTCTCATAGCACTATAATTTCTGCATGACGAGATAAATGCCAATGCTGGGTGGAGAGATTACATAAAAAAAATCTGGTTATTTAAGTTATCCTTGGTCCCGTCAAGGTTTATCTGCTTCAAGTCAAATACAGATCCAACATCACATTATTTTGAATAACATAAAACTCTTTGATAAACGACCCAAGAATGCGTCGATCCATTTTTAGGTAAATACGAGTAAGGGTAGGTCCATTAATTATGTCAAACAGTAAGGGGGGAGGGGGGCTTGGGAAAACGTTGCAATCCATTCAAAAAAATTGAAGGTCCATACAAAAAAACGTAAAAAGTCACTTTTTGCGTGACATAATCAATGGACGTTCCCTAACTCACATTCACTCGCTGCAAATAGTTCAACTCTGATCACCGCTGTCTAGCCTCCAGTGGATTCCAGAATATGGAAAAAAAATCTCCCCATCTCCCCCAAATAAATATTGGAACAACAGCTTTAAGAAAACCAAAATGAGCCTTTACGGACGTACCCGAGCAGAAGCGAATAACTTGATAACTGGCCTTGGTATTTATGAGCTCAGATTAAGAGGTAAAATACCTGAGGATAATACCATCAAATTGTTCCCACAATGTCATGCGAATACCGAATTGAGGTAAGACAATACCAAAATAATACCTCTAAGGTGACCAGATTCTTACCCAGGTATCCGGAATATCAAGTTTAGTTATTCTAGAGACATTTTGCTTGCAATTCTTAGGTATTTTGCTTAGGTATTTTACCTCTTAATCTGAGCTCTTTAATACCACGGCCAGTTATCAAGATCAAAATTAGGTATTCATATGCTTTTGTGTTCTGCTCGGGTAGTAACGGAACATGTAAAAAACTACATACTTTCTAAGACAAGGCTTAACATTTACAATTTTTCCAGTCATATGTGGCCCGAACTCAACAATTTCCTCTATTGGAATCGATGCGTAGAAAAATTTCCGATCGATTGGTGCAAAATTTTTGAATTTTTTTTGGAGGAACGACTGAGAACGCTAAAATCCTGACCACTATTCGTGACGGTCGCAATTCGATTTTTTCAAAAAGGTACCCAGTATAGCAAACAAAGTCGTAGTCCTACGTCAAAATACGAAAACAAGTTGAAATGAAATTTATACATTAATATTGGCGCACGCAAACAATTTGATCACCCCTTGTACGCCCTAACGATGTCTCGATGTTTTCGCTCGGGGCGACCCCTTCTTCTGTTTTCGCAGCGTCCAGGCTACTGTTTGCACCAATTACAAACAACGTTCTCAGCCACTCTGCAGTGCACCACGCGGTCACATAAAATTTGTGGTCTCTCTTGAACTGTTCAAACCAGTTCTCATTTACCTCTTAATAATAAACAAGCTCTCAAATTCGATGGTTTATTATCGAAACCGCAGCAGTTCGTCATGTATACTCTCTTGACGCTTTACGACCCGATCGTCGTCCTCACCTCATGCACTCGCCAGTCACGCTCTGCTCTAAACGTGGTGCAAATTCGGCGATCGTCGTTCAGTATCGAACTGGACTCGAGCGCGATCGTATCGAAAGTTTTGCCACTCGTTTGGCGACGGCGTCGGGTTACGCTATAATCGTTCTGTATGTAATAAAGTAAGGATAATAAGCGTTTATATTTCTGGATCGACTGGAATTGTGCAGGTTGTGAAAAACTGGATAGTGAGTGTTCGAAAATTGGGAACTTCAAACTTGTCAGTTGAAGGCAATTTGGTGCAAGATAACAGGAAGTGAAAGAGTGACGAAGAAGGGTATTGTTTTGGGAAGAAAACCGCAGAAACCGCCAACAAAAGCCATGTGATAAGAAGAAACGGCTCGATAGTCGATGGCAGCGAGTGATTGTGTTGCGAGTTGTTTGAGTTGTTGGAGTTTTGTTTTGGCAGATGGTGTGAAGAAGAGACAAGGGAACTGGTTCTTATTTTGCATTATTTTTCGGGTTGAAACTGGATTTATAACATTGTGGTCTATTGCTCGCGTAAAAGTAGGACACTGCAGGCGCTTTGGTGACATTGTTTTATTAAGTTAATAATATTTGAGTGATTTCTAAAAGAAGTTGTTTTCAACTGATCGGTGTAATTTCGTTAACAACATACGTGCGAAAACGTTCGTGAATTGAGCTCTTATTAAAGTAGATCAGGGTTGAGATATTTGAGTGCAAAAATTCAGGGTTCATGATTGAAAAGCTCTTGGATGAAAATTGGGCCGGAAAAAACAACAAAAATAAATTTAAAAACGAAAAAAATACCCCAAAAAAAAAAAAATAGGAAAATTTTTAAAATGGGGGGCACCCGATCACCAAAACTTCCCCCCCAAATAAAGAATGCCCCTGTCAAAAGTCCGATTTTTTTTTTTTTTTTAAAGGGTGTACGGAATCAAATTGCGACACACACAAATATTCGGCAAAATTCATCTTCAAACTTTCAGGGAGTAAAATAAAACATGTTATGAATATTTTCCCATGTTTGTTTTATTCCATTTCAATTCCATATCCAAATGCACGAACCTTCTTCTTTACACTACTGATAAGGTCCTGTACAACATTTGGACCAACTTTCTTTGGGTGGTAATCCATTTTTTCTTCATATCTTCCTCTGATTTCACTTCTTTAGGATGCTTCCGAAGTGCCTGCTTTATGATGGCCCAGTACTTTTTAATTGGCCGCAGTTTCTGTGCGTTCGGGGGGTTGAGATGCTTCGGCACGAAATTGACCTCTTTAGCCTTGTACCACTCCAAAACCTCTTTCGAGTAATGGCACGAGGCTAAATCCGGCCAGAAAATCGTAGGACCATCGTGTACCTCAGAAGAGGAAGTAGACACTTCGGAGGCATTCCTTTAGGTACACCTGCCCATTGACCGTTCCAGTTGTCACGAATGGGGTGCTCCACTTTCCACACGAGCAAATTGCTTGCCAAATCATATATTTTTTGGCAAACTTTGACATCTTCTGCTTTTTAACGTCCTGAGTGACATCGAATTTATGATGAGCAGTGAAAAGCTGGAGCCCCGGAAGCTGCCTGAAGTCTGCTTTTACATACGTCTCATCGTCCATAACGAGGCAATGTGGTTTCGTCAACATCTGGGTGTAGAGCGTCCGTGCACGTGTTTTACCTATCGTATTCTGCCGTTCATCGCGATTAGGCGCCTTTTGGACTCTGTACGTGTGTAGTCCTTCACGTTTTTTCGCATCTTGCACGAAAGTTTTGGTTAGATTCAGTTTCTTCGCCACATCTCGAACTGATCTGTTGGGATTCCTCTTGAAAGCTTGAACTATCGGCTTGTGATCCTTCATACTATACGGAGATCAATTTTTGCCACTTTTTTCTTTCCGATCGACGTTCGTGGTACCGATTTAAAACACGAGACACCGTAGAATGTACCATTCCCAGCTTCCTGTTGATGGCACGATGAGAAAGATCCGGATTTTCGAGGTACGTGTGCAAAATTTCTTTGCGCCGCTGCTGTTCTTCCGACTCCATCTTCACAACGATTGCCCATCTGCTAGTGATACTTACACAGTGTAAACAAATACACTTTGAACTAATTCCACCCAAAATTTCAATAGATAATACCCAACGGGTAAAAAGTAACAGCCATTTAAAAATGGTGTAATTTGATTTCGTACAACTTTCATATAAAGGTAGGTTGGAATCAAAACTTACCCCAAGGTACTAGAAAGCCATTGATTGGGTAATGTTTCTGACTGAAAGAGGCAGCAATTGTTCTGAGTACGAGTATTCTTCGGAGAGAATTTCGTCTCTAGAAAGATTATCAGGGCAAATTAGCGATCGTGCTTGCAAAGCTATGGCACGTTAACCTCTGAGGAAACTCACCGTCATCTCGAAGTTTTTTTAACGTGAATTCTCTGCCAAACAATGGTTGATATTCTGTACACTAAGGGAACGTTCATTAATTACGTCACGCAAAAATTGACTTTTTGTAACCCCCCCCCCCCCCCCCATGTCACGTTTTTTGTATGGACCTTCAATTTTTTTTGTATGGATCGTCACGTTTTCTCGAACCCCCCCCCCCCCCTACTGCGTGACATAATTAATGAACCTTCCCTAATCTCAAAGAGTCTTTGAGTCCTTCTCATGTAACAAGATTTGGGAATTGTCAGAATTCCGAATTTTTTCCCCTTTCAAAAAAAATTTAAATTAAATTTAAAAAAAAAAAAAGGGGGGGGGGGAGGAAGGGGGAACGGCCTTAAATGACATAAGGATCTCAGTTGTTTCATTATTTAATTGTAAAAATAACGCTTCTGTAGCCATTTGGTGGTCCTCAGAAGGGCCGTTTCTTTGGTTTATAAAGGTTTTCGAATCGGAAGATTTTCCTGATATGCCCAAAGTGAACACTTTCCGGCGGAATTGAGATACAAGCTATCATATATCTTCAAAACTAACTCCTAATGGGACGTTGGGTGACCCTGAAAAGGGGCGTTGGTTTTGCTGGTTCGAAGCCAATTAAATGATGTTTACGTTATGGTTATGGAAGCAGCCTTGAAGGTGACTGTTTATTCTCATTATTTTGCTTCCCCCTCAATAACACTGTGCTACAAAAGAAGTGAAAGAACTATCAAAGTGACATAGTAGAGATTGTTTATCTGGTCAAATATAACACATAACCGTGTTCAACATATTTGTAACACCCTAAAAATATTTATTTATTGTTAAAAAACCGTTTTTCGGAACTTTTTTCCGCTTTAAAATTCCTACACGAGCTTTTTTCAACCGATTTCAAAATTTCCGGCGTTTTTGAATAGTTTTTTATTGTAGCTTTCAGAAAAAAATATATCTCCGTTTGTTTTGAACGAGAAGAAAAAAATTTTTACGTAAAAATCTGAAATGTTGGCCTTCTTTTCGTGTTTTTTCGATTTTGACGTCAGTTTTTTGGTACAATTCATTAAAATTGCTTGATGTAGGACAGATATCGTTGTTATCCCAACAATTTTCAATAAAACTAGGTACATTTCATCTAAAAATAATGAAAATTGTAAAAGTTACGGCGCTTTTCCCAAAAAAAAAAGAAATTCAACGTTGACAGCGCTCCGGAGTAACAGTGTATAAAGGAAAGGAATAAGCACAATGGAAGGGCAATTCAAAGTTTAAACGAAAAAAATAACATGAGGGATTATATTTTTATTGATTTTATAGCTCTTTACATACTAATTCTCTTACATTTTTAATCTTGTCTCTTCAAATTTGCACTCAATGCAGAAAGACAGTGAAAGACGGCAAATTTAGAAAAAAATTTAGATGTTCAAAATAGATTTCAGTTAAAAATGTTTGCTTGATCTTCTGCGTTTATAAGACGAGTCATCGGTTTCACGTTTCAGTGACCAGCAGAAGTTAGCTATTATCCTAACTTGGTTCTTTCCTGTAAACCGTTTTTCAATCGTTGATACTTCTTGGTGGAATCGTTCACCTTGTTCGTCGCTGAATTGACCGAGATTGTCTGGGAAAAATTTCAAATGAGAATGCAAAAAATTCATTTTTATAGACATCCCATCCCTCCATAGGCTTCCAAAAATTCATGGACCACCTCAACGTAATTTGAACTTCTTTCGTTTCCAAGAAAGTTTTGGCACAAAGAAATAAAACTAAGCCATGCTCTTTTCTCTACTTGATTCAATTTCTTTACAAAGTTCTTATCAGTCATTAGCTTACGAATCTGCGGTCCAACGAAGACGCCTGTAATTCATAATAATCAGAATATTAAAATACATTGGGATGATTTTTTTTCTCGAAGAATGTATTGTGCTGTTGGGAAATTTTTATAAGTACCTTCTTAAATCTTAGCGTCACTTAATTTGGAGAATACAAGTTTCAGGTTTAGAAAAGCCTCGCTGTTCTTGTCGAGTCGTTTAACCAACTGTTTCATGTACCCCAATTTCAAATGTAATGGCGGCAAAATGATATCATCAGTCACTTCACTAATGGAATACTAAGAACATTCATTTTGCCTATTTGAAACAACTTTCTCGGTGGCTAGTTGTTACACTTGTAATGATTTTTTGCCCGACTGTCCCATTCACAAAAATAACATGGAAATTTAGTGTAGCCTCCCTGCATTCCAAGCAGAATTGTCAGGACTTTCAGGTCCGAGACAATCTGCCAGCGAAATTTATTGTAATTAATCAATCGTAGAATCTTTTCCAGCGTTTGATACTTTTCTCTTTCATATCAGTAGCGTATGCAACTGGAATTTATGGCAATTCATTTTTGTTGTGCAGCAATACTGCTTTCAGACCTATGATGATAGTAAAGTGAAAATGAATTTCAAAATTTTCCGTGCCTGTATCAAGTATATGATCACAATCGTCTGCGCATTCTTTTGCCAGTCGGTGGGGGAGGGAGGGAATCCATCCCCTTTGCCTACCCCGCAGTGGGATGCTTTGACAAACGATTGCGTAAACGATCGATGTATACTTCTTTCGATATTGCCCTTCGCTCATTTCCGACTATACTTCTATTAAATTTCACAGGCTTCTGTTCAACTACAGACCTATGCCACTTTCTCTCTTCAGATCTTGAGTTCTAGTAACCTTTTTCCGCTACCATTGTGTCATGAGTGATTAGAAGATATCCCTTCAAAATATTATATTTCGCACTCCACGCTAGGAGCAAAATACTCAATTTTAAATGAATACCTTATTGAAAAGCCATTAATTATAATTATATATATTTATACAACCCCATTGGGGTCGTCCCCCCCAATCGCACCGATTTTTCTATGCGGAACAGCATGTTTTTGTTGCGTCATGAGTGGTTGCAAAATAACAAGCAAGCGTACCATATCAAAAGAGTTTATTTCCATATTCACGGTTTAACTTAAGTTAGAAGTAATTTGAATATTGAAATAAATATTTTACGCGGCTTTCCTCCTAGCAAAGGTACAACCGCGGCGTTTCCTCAACCACGGTTGTTCGCATCGAAAGTGTTACACCGCGTTGCATTTTGTGAACACTACGACAGTCATGCGGTGTATTGTATCCAATGAATCTGAGAATATTTGAAGGTTATTGATTGGCCATAGAAACCGTTTAAACAATGATTTTTTTTTGCTTGTTTTACTGAGGTACTTCATGAAAAAGATTGACATTTAAGTTGCGAGAAAGCGGATGTCAAAATTCATGTATGTATTTACTATCTTGTTACGTGAGGGAGAGAGGGAGTTGAATATAGGGTATTATAGGGGTATGTGGATTATAACATTGTTCGATAGTAAATATAATAATATACCGGCATTTAATTTCTTTTATTTTGGCAAGGGAAAATTGAAAAAAAAAAAATTTAAAAAAAAAAGTGAAAAAAGCCTCTTTAAAACAAAAAAAAATAAAAGAAAAAAAAAATAATTTGTTTTATGTAAGTTTGGGGGGGGCGAATTAAGTGGGCACTTGTTATGTTTGTGGGATGGGTTTGTTGAAAAAAAAAATATTTTTTTTTTTTTTTTAAAAAATAAAAAAAAAAAATTGTGGGGGAGAGGAGGAAAAATTTTTTTTTTTAAATATTGCCGAAAATGGCGTTACATAATATTAGAACGTATCCTTGACACCTCCGATGAACTGTTGCTGTATTCATATCAATCTGATCGAGTAGCTGCTTGCTTCCGGATCCTAGATTCGTTTACGGGGTTTTTTCAAGTGCAAATTTCGAGTGAGAAGCGAAAGATTGAAGCGGTTGAGAAGTTTTTCGGCGATATTTGGAACAAGTGAATTTATTTTTGATTTCTTTTTGTGCGTTATTAAAGTTATGTTGCTAGTTTATACGTAGTGTAAATATTGGATCAAGTGTAAACAGTGTTTTAGATTTTTAATCAGAGTAAGACCTGAGAGAAAAATATTAGTTCAGTTGGATAGAGTTCAGTTAAAAAATCTCAAAATGCGTTATGTGATTAAACAATGTTTGCGAAATCTTAATTATATGTTGAATGTGAGGAGCAACAGGAAGGGTTTTAATTCTAATCAAATTAAATGAATCACAGTTTAGAGCACCATTTTTTGCTGCTATCAGGGCAAAAGGGAGCAACAACAACAATCCAACCACTGAGCAGTTTCAAACAGCATACAAAAGGTTAATTGTGAATAACATTGTCACTTCGTCGGTATATGCTAATTGCCGAAACTTCGATGAAGTGAAAATGCTTCATGCTGAATAAAAAACTGTGTTATACCTGGAATCATTGAAGAACGCCTTGACCATTGGATACGATGACGACAATACAGGTGATGACAAAAATCCTGCCCCGATTGAGATGGTCGCAAATTCTCAAACCGAAGATTATTTCTTCACTCAATCGCTGCGATATTCAGCTACTCACGTTCAGAAACAATTAGTTGGAAAACAAAAGTGTGAACAATACCTGCAAGAGCTCATTCGGGATGTTGAATACATCGAAGTTAATAAAGATATTCTGCTAATTTGCAGGATTGCTGAAAGAGAGTTGAAAATCTTGATAAACGAAAACAATAATTTCAACATTGCCAAGTATTATGCGAAGCTGGAAAACAGGATAGTCATTAAAATTTACAACGTACATCAGCATGTTTTCTTGCAACTATCACGGCACATTTTGAATCAATATTAAGTGAATAACTATCGCAACATCATGATAAATGTTTGCATTGATTTTTATCTAAAGCTGCATCTGGAACAATAAGCTAAAAAATGTTGTAATTCAAAGCACACACTCCGCAAAGAGCTTACTAAATTGATTCTTTTCCAGGGCGAGTAGCGATTTACCTTTACAGTCATAAACGTGTTTACCGTTGAGAAATATATAATAAGATAAAATAAATGCAATAATACAAACTTTATAAAATATATTAAATTAATGAAATAAATATCTATGCTTAAAAAGAAAAAGATGAAGGAACTCAATTCTGTCGAAATCCGGAAAATCTACTAGTGAAAATCGATCGTGCTGATCCATGATAACGATCATGGAAGGTGTTGTGATGAATGGCGCATCGCTTTGTGAATCCAGCGCAACTCGGATAAAAATAACCATACAATAGGGGATTTTAATTTAAAAAAAAATGGGGTTTTCCCTGGGTTAAGTGGGGGGATTTTCCTGGCTCAAAAAATTTTTTTGTAATTTTATTTTTTTTTCTGTTTTTTAAAAAGAAAAATCTAATTTTTATTTTTTTCAAATAGGGGGTAAAGGTATTTATAAAAGAGAAAAAAATTTTTTTGTAGGGGGGGCCTTTATTATATTTTTTTTTTTTTGTGTTTAAAAAATTTTGGGTTGGTTGGTTGGGTTGGGGTGTTTTTTTTGGGGGGGTTTTGTGGGTAAAGGGTGGGGTTTGTTTTATTTTTTTTTTTTTTGATTTTTTTTTTTAGTTGCGCTTGTCAAAATTAAAAAAGAAAAATGCCGGTATATTATTATATTTATTATCGAACAATGTTATAATCCACATACCCCTATAATACCCTATTACCATATTTACAACAATATAAAATAACATTAAAATCTATTTCCCACCATGAATCTTATTGTTCATGAATCATATAAATGAAAAATGTATGTTGCCATTATAATAGATTTACTATTCACTCCTTATGCTAGAATTTTCAACAATTGTGAAACAATAAAATTAACAGTAATTGACACTAATTTGTTCGAAAAAAATATTTTTACTATAGTTAAGATACATTACAGCCCACCTTTTCTATTGTCGATGTCTCAAGTAACATTAGATTCTATTGTGAAAACAATAACTCCTTTTGTCATCTTACCGTTGTGAAGAATACTATGAATTGTCCATACTATAGATTCTATTGTATGGTTACAATACATCTAATTGTAAACCTATAAGAATGTTTTTTCGGGAATACCTCCGTCTTAATTTTCGGAAGTAGATTTTCTTGATTTTGACTGGTACGAGTATATGTTGTTTATAAATACCTAGTTCGGGAAAGAACGAATGGTGAGCTGTGCAACACTTAATGAAAAACCATTGACATTATATAATCTGTTACGGAATATCTATGAACGACGCTACATTTTACAAAAAAATAAATCTGCTCTACACAAAGAACTTTAAATTACTGGTTTGCTGGTACTCCAATACGTTATTTCGCTTTCAGAAATATTCAAATGACTAACAAACAAATATTAAAAAAATAATGGACTTCATGTTTGAACGATCCCTTGAAATTCTTGCGCAATTGATGATTAACCGCTCCCCTTAGGAAATGCTAATGGGCTCCCTGTTCCTATTTGAAACAAGTTTTATATGGAGCAGTTCAAAATTTTGTACCGATTGCCACACTTAATACCTCTTCCTCCCTTCAGTGCGTGATGTAATTAATGTACGACACAGTTTTATGTTTCCACTGATTCCGTGTTTATTGCAAGCGTAAAATGTAACAAACTTTGCATTAAAATTTGTTTATCCCAAACAATATTGCATGGCATTTGACAGTTCCACCGGACCAAACTTTTGAGTTTCAGTGACAATGTACTAGAAGTTTCAAGTTGTTCCCGGGTTGTATTTATATAATTAATCAGTTTTTATAAATTAGAATTATTCATTATATTCATTTATAATATAAAATATAATATAAAAAAAAATCAACAATTTTTTTTCGAAAATTTTAGATTTTTACGTAAAAGTTTTGTCTTTCTCGTTCAAAACAAACATAGTTATATTTTTTTCCCGAAAGCTACAGTACAAAACTATCCACAAACGCCTAAATTTTTGAAATCGGTTGAAAAAACCCCTGTAAGCATTTTTAATCGCAAAAAAGTACAAAAAATCGGTTTTTTGACAATAAATAAACATTTTTAGGGTGTTTCAAACATTTCGAACCCGGTTTTGTGTTTTGTTCGACCAGATAAACAATCTCTACTATGTCACTTCAAAAGTTCTGAATCACTGTTACACTATGTAATGCGCAATAGTTCTCCGGATGCCGATCATGATCAGAATTTGAAATTTCATTCGTTGATTCTAGTTGGTCAAGCCATTATACATTCCTTGAATGGTGAAACTTACAACTGCGCAACCATGATTTGAACCCGTCAAAAATTGCCCTCCAATGATTCATAGTTTCCATTTCGGAAATTTCACTCAGTACAATCAACCTGTCCATTAGCACGTCCCACCAAACCCAAAAAAAAGCCGCCTACAGACGTGCCTTTGGTCAAGTAAGAAAAAAAAACCGCGATCAACCCTACTTCCCCTCGCGAGTGCCGCGGCGCAAACACTCTCATTGAAGTTGTTCGCAGCTTGCCGTGGCCTATCATTTGACCGACATTAGCCATATTTCATTGCCCGTCGATATCGAGAGACGATTCCACGCTGAATGCAGGCTTCGCACCATTGGATGTGATAGCGTGATGGGAATCGAAAATTATTTAAGCTATGATGATGATCGGCACTTTGCCGACGACACGGCCGACCGGAGGAGACCTTGCGCCAACTTTGGATTGTTTTGAAGATGATGTGACTGACGACGAATACTCGTTAAGCTGGCGGTGTGGAGCGCTCCGAAACCGTACCAGTCAGGGTTGCAATTTTGCGCTTCGATAGCGGCGCATTTGCTTATGCTTAACCTTCGGATGTTTGGCAAATAAACTCACGTGCTCTGAGGGTGAGGGCTTGTGTTGAAGTTTTTTTCTTCAGTAGCTAAATGCCTGAGTTGAACAAAAACAATGCCTCGATTGCATTCGACACAGTTTATTTGGTGAAATTTGGTGATAAAATCAATTGAGGTAGTGATTTGGGTTGAATTTAAATTTCCAGTGGATTTTGTGTTCGTGCGTAGGTGAAGTTTTGACCATCCGCCGCTTTCTCTCTCTAACCCTCGATAGTCTGGTCTTTTGCTTGATAGAAAATAAAGCTTCTTGGGTTATTTAATTTGGTCCAAAACAATTTGCATAGAGACAACATGTTGACCACTGCCGCTCTGTTTTCTTGCTTCTGTAATCGAGAATTCAGGTTACATGAAGACCGTCTCACAACGGCTTTTTCTATCTAGATTACGAACGTTCCGTTTGCCTTAGTTGTGCGGCAACGGTTTCCCAGATCAACCACGTAGTAGATGTTTGTTTGTTTATTTATTTATTTATTTATTTATTTCGTCAACCGACGTAGACTAGTACATTTGCATATACATTTTTTACATATACGTTTTTTCTTATGAAATATAAAAAAAATTAAGTAGAAGGTACTATTATAATATTTATTAGTAGATGTTGTTTTGTTTGGCAGCAAATATTTTCTTTAGGTTTTTCCGTGACATGGTTAAGTCTATAGTTCTACAATGCTGATTAAAAGTGGCCATAATTTGATTTAGAGGGCCATGTTTGGCATAGTTTCTTCGATAATTATCAAGTATTAATAAATTCCGGTTTCGTAGTTGCCGTGAAGGTATATAGAAGTTTAATTTTGATAAAATTTCAGCTGAATCAATTCGCTGTGAAACTATGTCGTTAACAAATGAAACCTTTGAAAATTCCCGACGCTGTTGCAATGTTTGAGTTTTGATAAGCATGCAGCACGCTTCGTAAGATGGAAGAGGAATCCTCTGGTGCGGCAGAAAATAATGCGAAAATGTTCAAACTTGAGTGTTAGGTTAATTTGTGTAGCTAGTGACTAATTTCTGTCGAAAGTGTATTTGTTTATGTTTACTTTCAAGTGCTGCATCCAAACATTCTATTTATTTTATTGCAAATTTGTCAAAATGTTCGCGAAAGAAGTGATCACCAGTTTGTTGCTCGCCCAGAAGAAGCCGAGAGAGATGGCCAAGGTGGTAGGGTGCCATTTGGCAACAGTTTACCGCATAAAAAAAGTCCCTGCAGGAAGGTCCTAAGCAGCGGAAGCCAGGAAGCGGACGACCGCGCTTTGCACGCACGCCAAACGTGATCAAATCGGTCCGTGCAAAAATTGCTCACAACCCGGTGCGTTCCATATGAAAACTTGCAAAGGAAGCCAATATTTCGGAGAAATCCATGCGGAGAATCATCAAAGAAGACCTGCATGTATCTTCCAGAGCCAGAGTGAAACGCCACTTGATTACGGACCGGGTCAAGGGACTACGAGTGACTCGTTCCAAGAGATTGCTTTCCTTGTTGAAGAAGGAAAAAATGATAATCCTGTTCTCCAACGAAAACGGACCAGTTCATTTCACCGCAGAAAATGGAGAACGTTCCGGAAAAAGTAAAATTTAAATTTCAAACCAAACATCCGGCTGGTGTCATGATGTTTGGCTTGGTGGCGTCCAACGGTTTGAAAATGCCGCCTGTTTTCATTGATGCTGGAGTTAAAATCAATACCGAAGTGTATATCGGTATTTTAAAGGACCAAGTGCTTCCCTGGCCAACTAGAAGGCCAACTTCTCCGAGGACCAAAACGTTGTCCTACAGCAGGATGGAGCGCCTAGCAGTCCAGATCTTAATCCGTTGGATTATTCGATTTGGGCATATGTTGAAGCACGAGCCTGCAAAACATCACACCCTAGTGTGAAAACCCTGAAGTCAACCATAACACGCACATGGCAGTCAATGTCGGAGGACTACGTCCGATAGGCATGCTCTGGCTTCCGGCGTCGGCTCGAGGATGTTATTAATAAAAATGGAGGACACATTGAATAAATTTGTTTGAAAGGACTTTATAAAGATAACTGCACTCGAAAATGTTGATATTATTGCTTGAATTAGTTGAAAATGGGATTTGAAAGAAATAGAACAAATTTTCGTATTATTTTCTGCCGCACCCTGTAGATAAAAATTAATTTCTGTCTGTCTGTCTGAACCTTATAGAATCGGAAACTGCTGAACCGATCGGCGTGAAATTTTGTATTCAGGAGTTTTTGGGGCCGGAAAAGGTATTAATGATAATTTGAGACCCCTCCCTTCTCCGGAACGGGGGGGCTTCCATACAAATGAAACACATATTTCTGCATAACTCGAGAACTAACCAAGCAAAAGAAACCAAATTCGGCATGTGGGAGTTTTTGGAAGCAAGAAATGTTTCTATGGAAATTTGAGACCCCTCCCTTCTCTAGAAAGGGAGGCTCCCATACAAATGAAACAGAAGTTTCAGCATAACTCAAGAACTAATCAAGCAAAGGGATCCAAATTTGGCATGTTGGGTTTTCTGGAGGCAAATAATGTTTCTATGGTAGTTTGAGACCCCTCCCTTTTCCTAGAAGGGGGGCTGTCATACAAATGAAACTGAAATTTCTGCATAACTCTAGAACTAAGCAAGCAAATGAAAAAAAAATTGGCATGTGGAGATTTTGGAGGCAAGAAATGTTTCTACGGTGGTTTGAGAACCATCCTCTTTCTGGTCGGGGTGGGAGGGGTCTCATACAAATGAAACACAAATATAAACCAAACATGAGAATTCTTCCTACTGTTATGAAAATTTGTATGCAGGGGTTTTTGGGACCGGAAAAGGTTCTTATGATGGTTCTAGACTTCTCCCCCATCTAAAACGGGGAGGGGCTCCCATATAAATGAAACACACATTTCTGCACAACTCGAGAACTAATCAAGAAAATGGAACCAAATTTGGCATGTGGGGGTTTTTGGAGACAAGAAATGTTTCTATGGTAGTCTGAGACCCCTCCCCTATCAGGAAGGGATGGCTCACATATAAATGAAACAGATTTTTTTTGCATAACTCGAGAACTAATCAAGCAACTGGAACCAAATTTGGCATGTACACACAAAGAATACTGATTATTAAAATAAAAAAAAACCATTGCCAAAATTGAAAAGTTGCGTTGGTTCTTTTTCGTAGAAAGGGGTTTACTTTCAAAACCAAAATCTTCAAACCGTCAATTTGAAATTTTGCTGCTCTACATTTAAAAGTTGAAATTTTTAAAACAAATTGTCTAACTGTCAAATCGAAACCGTGGCATCGTTGAAAATAAAAACTACTTATTTTTATTCCAAAATAAACTTTCATCCAGAAAGTGTCGTGTAATTTAAGTATGCTGTAAAAATACTTTTAACATATAAAGTTTTCTTTTCAGATGAATTGTAGAGCTGTCAAATCCACACCGTGGCATATTTGAAAATGAAAGCAAATTATTTTTATTCGAAAGTGAACTTTCAACTAGAAAGTATCGTGCAATCAAAATAAATGTATGCTGATTTGATTGAAAGAAAAAATTGTTTTAACATAAAAAGGTTTAAATTGTCAATTGAATTATTAGAACTTTCATAGAGACCGGAAATTGGCGTCGTTCAATCACCAATGCTTCCATCCCGAAAGATCCAAGTCGAAACATTTTCTCCATATCTTCCGAATGCACCTGAGCCAGCTCTAGCATCTGCTGCCGCTCGTCGTCGCTTGTGGCACCGCTGCAAAAAAAAAAGATGGGATTATTATCAGTGACATGGCCTATTCCGTTTGCATGGTCCGTTCGGAACTTAATAACGCCGGAAGTTTGTGAACTTTCCTGATAAGCGATTCGTTGGGGCGATTCGCCAAGAGGAACATTTTGAATGTGAAGTTTTTGTATTATTTGCCAACAGTACACAGAGAGGAATTTGATAGTCAATTTTAGCATTATTGGGGGTTAGGATGACTATTGCAGTATAGTGATTTTGAACCGACTATGATCATGGTCAAAACTACCATTAAAAACAGTTGATGCAACATTTTCCACAATGTCGGAATAGTCCTTGTTACCATGATCATAGTCAAAAATGCCATGAACGTGGTAAATGCGACCATTTTCATGGTTATTGAAACCATTATACGCGATAGCCATCCTGACTATGATTTAATAGTCGGTATAACGATAGAATTTTTCTCAGAGTATAGAGAAAAAATCCATACGACGACTTCCTTTGTGTTGACAGTTCTACAATTTTCATTTTAAAAGAACATACTTTTAAATTCACACATTGAACCGAAAAAATATACTTTCAATGCAAACACAAAACTTTCACAGTAGATGATTTTACTTTTAATTAGTAAAGTGCTAAGCTTTTAATAAAACAATATTTCTTTTTTGTGTGTAGGGGTTTTGGAGGCAGGATTTTTTTATATGGTGGTTCAATACTCCTCCCCTCTCTGGAGGGGGGGCTCTCATACAAATGAAACAGAAATTTCAACCAAACATGAGAATTATCCAGGCAACTAAAAAACAAAATGTGTATTTCGTGGGGAGAGCAGCATGTTCTGATAGACGTTTGAACACTTTTTAAGTCAAGAATGGGGGATGCTTGAGTTAATCTCAGCGCTACATTATGCACAAGAAGTTAATCTAAGAGCATCTCCAGGAGTGTTGTAGCTCTAGATTGATTTTATATGTCAGTTATAAATTTTTCTCTTGGGAAAATATATAACAAACATACCCTCTCTTCAGCAGCAGTTCCTAGTGTTCTGCTGGAATTTCTTCAGTATTCCTCTGGAATTTTCCCTCATAATTCCTTTGGGATTCCTCACAGAACTTCTCTGGAATTCCCCTTAATATTCGTCTAAATCATTTTCGGTTCTATACCTAATTTAAATATTTCACAATATGGATAAATGCTCGAAAAAAAATGAAAAACAAAGAAATAAGGAAATGATGGTTATAACAAAGAAATAGGGATATGATGGTCAGCGAGTTCAGACTTGTTGGTGCAACTTTATTAACGAAAAAGTAGAGCATATACAAGATTCAAACGGATGCACGACCGGCCGTTGATTCAAAGTTTGACGTTTGACTTGATTCCAAAGACACTACCACAATGACAAAAAAAAAATAACTTGGATGTAACGAGTTTTAAAATTTAAAAAAAAAAAAAAAAAGTTTAATTTTCGTTTTTAATTTTTAAACAAAAATGTTTTAAATTATTCAACAACAAAGCCTTGTGAGAGCATCTCCAGGAGTGTTGTAGTTCTAGATGAATTTTATGTGTTAGTTATAAATTTTTCTCTTGGGAAAATATATAACAAACATACCCTCTCTTCAGCAGCAGTTTCAAATGTTGTTCTAAACCTAAAGACTTGAATGTGTGTGTATAATTGATTCTGGAAACATCTGTGGGCATATTCTCAGAATCCCTTAGGAATTCTCTTCAAATTTCCGCTGTAATTCCTCTCAGAACGCCTTTGAAATTTCCCTCAAAATTACTATCCCCTTCGAATTTCTCTACACGCAAAAAAAAACCGCGGTAGAAACTACCATTTCGAGGGTTACATTAAGCGCAAACACCAACAATTTTCACCTGACTATAAATGCGTTTGATTTTACCATGCCTGCGATTAGATCGACCATAGTGCGGTTGATATCAATATGAGGTCTTTCAAATATACCCCAAATGTTGAAGGTTTTACCATAAACGTAGTAAATTTGACTGAAATTTCATGGTAGTTTTAAGGATAGGCATAGTTGGGTAAAATTGTAGTTTTTACTACAAGTTTTTTTTCTGTGCAGAAATCTCAGAAATCGTCTGGAATTTTCCTCAGAATTCCCTTAGAATTTTTTTTGAGAATTCCCCTAGAATTCTCCTCAGAATTCAGTTGCAATTCAGAAATTCTCGAAAACATTTTAAAAACAAAGAAATAGGGAAATGATGGTCAGCGAGTTCAGACTTGTTGCTGCAACTTGAAAATATTAACGAAAAAGTAGAACGTATAAAGTACAAGATTCAAACAGATGCACGACCGGACGTTGATGATTCAAAGTTTGACGTTTGACTTGATTCCATAGACACTACCACAATGACAAAAAAAAATATAACTTGAATGAAACGCGTTTCAAATTTGAACAAAAATAGAACAACGTAGTATTCCAGTTTTAAATTTTAACATGAAACTGTTCGAAATTATCCAACTGGAACCCTTGCTGAAGTTGCCTTTGTTATAGATCCAGTTCTATTTTGTAACGACCATACACTCCTGGAGATGCCCTAAGAGCATCTCCAGGAGTGTTGTAGTTCTAGATTCATTTTGTATTTCAGTTATAAATTTTTCTCTTGGGAAAATATATAACAAACATACCCTTTCTTCAGCAGCATTTCCAAATATTGTTCTAAACCTAAAGACTTGAATGTGTGTGTATAATTGATTCTGAAAACTTCTGTGGGCATATTCTCAGAATTCCTTAGGAATTCTCCTCAAATGTTCGCTGTAATTCCTCTCAGAACCCCTTTGGAATTTCCTTCAGAATAACTATCCCCTTCAAATTTCTCTAGAAATCTCAGAAATCGTCTGGAATTTTCCTCAGAATTACCTTAGAATTTTTTTTAGATTCCCCTCGAATTCTCCTCACAATTCAGTTGCAATTCTTCATAGGATTTTTTTCTGGGATTCTCCCTTTAATTGATTCGCAGTTTTTCTAAGAATTCCTCTGGAGTTCTCCTCAGAGTTGTTCTGCAATTCTCATCAGAATTGCTGTGGAATCAATCTTGAAATTACACTGAAATTCTCAAAATTTCACTCAAACTGTCTTCAGAAGTCCTGCGGAATTCTCCAGAAGTCCACTGGAATTCTTCTCAGAATTTCTCAGGATAATTCCTACTAGAATTTCTCTAGTATTCTCCTCAGGATTCTTCTTAAATTCTCATCAGAATTCCTCTGTAATTCCTCTCAAAATTTCACTACAATTTCTCCAGTATTCCTCTGGAATTTTGCCTCATAATTCCTTTGGGATTCCTCTCAGAACTTCTCTGCAATTCCCCTTAATATTCGTCTAAATCATTTTCGGTTCTATACCTAATTTAAATATTCCACAATATGGAGAAATTCTCGAAAAAAAAATTAAAAACAAAGAAACAGGGAAATGATGGCAATAACAAAGAAATAGGGATATGATGGTCAGCGAGTTCAGACTTGTTGTTCAAATTATTCACGAAAAAGTAGAACGTATACAAGTTTCAAACAGATGCATTGTATTCAAACAGATGCACGACCGGACGTTGATTCAAAGTTTGACGTTTGACTTGATTCCATAGACACTACCACAATGACAAAAAAAATAACTTGGATGAAACGCGTTTCAAATTTGAACAAAAATAGAACAACGTAGTATTCCAGTTTTAAATTTTAACATGAAACTGTTCGAAATTATCAAACTAGAACGCCTTGCTGAAGTTGCCTTTGTTATAAATCCAGTTCTATACACCCTGGAGATGCCCTAGGACGCTGTTTTATTTCACTCGGAATTCGGCCAATCCATACATTCACAACAGTTGGCGACGAGCAGATTAGCAATCCCGCATTGGAAAAAATTGTATTGTTGTTCGGCCGCGGTGGAGTCCTAGTTGTGACACTATGCGTGCATCAGAGGGGAGGAGAGGAAGGAGTTATGGGGTGGTAATGTTGTGTTGTGGTGGGGGCAGCGGGAGGCGAAATATTGTGGCTTCGGTGAATACCTTCACAAAGGATTGCGGAACCAACTGGTATTCGGCCTGCGCAACCATCGTATTCGCACCCGGCTAATTGAAGAAAAGGAGTTGCCTTCGACAAGGCGAAGCAGGAGGCCTCTGGCGAGGGGGGCGGATGTTCTAAACCGACGTATGCACGAAGTTAACCTAATGGATCGCAAGTCTCAGCCGAGACGAGCTGCTGTTAAGAAGGTAACTAACCATATTAACAAGTTTTTGTGTTTTCGTTGTGGGAGTTGGCACTTGGCAGATAAAGGTGAACATAAAAATAAAGTTTGCGGCCTGTGCAAGAAGGTAGGCCATCTAAAGCGGGTGTGTCGCAGCTCCAATACTCCAAATAAGCAAAAATTTAAGAGTAAGAACATGGCAAAGAAACATTCGACGAATCTGTTAGAAGATAGTGACGTTTCGGAATCGGAGTGTTCAGATGAGGAGCAGGTTTATGTTGTTGATGTATGTAAGATTGGGAACGATTCGAAAGACTTGTCTAAGATTTTCTTCAAGGTTAGGGTAGGTGGTTCACTGGTTCAGTTTGAAGTGGGTCCCCGGGTTCTCTTCATGAGAAGTGGCACAAAGAAGAACTAGTGGGTCACTTTCAAATAACAACCGCCGACTGTTATACAGGTAAGTAGTTGGGGAAGAAAAATAGTGTTCGCGGTGGTGGGGACGACTCTGTTCAAGACTAGGAGGAGACAAACAATGTGGTTTTGTTGGTTGATTGTTTGCTGCGACGTGAATTGCTGCGAGAGGAAGTGATGGGATGGGTTGAATTGGAGTGAACTGCAGTGCTGTGCTGTTCGGTTTTTTGTGTACATTACATTACATTTCGTTCCTTTCGCCTAGTGAAAGCATTTGTTCGAGCGTGGAGCTCTAATTGCCGGCCTCCGGGGGTATTAAAGGGTGATACGGTCAAAATTTGGTCAAGGGAAAACGCGTGTAAATCGGTGAAATCGTTTATTTAAAAAATCAAATTAAATTTCTTTTTCAAGTTCAATTAGTATAAAATTCAGGAAAAATATTCAGTTAGGCTTCCGCTTTTCCAAATCCGAATTGCCGGGCCTTACGCTTGACCCCTGCCATCAGATTTTGTACAGCCACCTTGTCCACCTTCTTCGCCGCAGAAAGCCAGTTTGCATTGAACTGCTGCTCGTCCTTAGCAGTTTTTTTGGTCTTCTTTAGGTTCCGCTTGACAATAGCCCAGTATTTCTCAATTGGGCGGAGCTCTGGCGTGTTGGGAGGGTTCTTGTCCTTGGGAACCACCTGCACGTTGTTGGCGGCGTACCACTCCATGGCCTTTTTACCGTAATGGCAAGATGCCAAATCCGGCCAAAACAGTACGGAACAACCGTGTTTCTTCAGGAAAGGCAGCAGAAGTTTATTCAAACACTCTTTCACGTAAATTTCTTGGTTGACAGTCCGGAAGCTATGAAAATGCTGCTTTTCAAGCCACAGGTACAGATGGCTTGCCAAACCAGATATTTCTTTGCGAACTTTGACAGTTTCGTGTGCTTGAAAATATCTGCTACCTTTCCCCCTTCCTTTTGCCGTATAAAACTCCTGTCCCGGAAGCTGCTTGTAGTCGGCTTTGACGTAGGTTTCGTCGTCCATTACCACGCAGTCAAACTTCGTCAGCATCGTCGTGTACAGCCTCCGGGATCGCGCTTTGGCCGTCGTATTTTGTTTATCATCGCGATTTGGAGTCACTACCTTCTTGTAAGTCGATAGTCCGGCTCGTTTTTTGGCTCGATGCACGGTTGTAGACGATACACCCAGCTTATTTGCGGCATCTCGGAGAGATAGGTTAGGGTTTCGCTTGAAACTACCGGCAACTCTCTTTGTCGTCTCAGCGGCTTCCGGTTTTCGATTTCCCCCCGATCCAGACTTCCTGGCTGTCGACAAACGTTCCCCAAACACTTTAATTACATTTGTAACGGTTGATTTGGCAACTTTTAGCGATTTTGCCAACTTTGCGTGCGAGTAGCTCGGATTTTCGCGATGCGCGAGCAAAATTTTGATACGCTGCTCTTCTTGCTTGGACGGCATTTTGACAACTGAAGAGTGAATTCCAAAATCAAAATAGGAGCAACATTCTACACACACACACACCTTCAAAATGAGGGGTGTTCAGGTTTTTTAAATGCAAAATTGAAAGAAATACGTCAAGTTGATATTGACCAAATTTTGACCGCATCGCCCTTTACTACCCGCTATGTGCAATAGGGGTGCACCAAATCAGGGGAGGGAGTGGGTACACCACTGGCCTGTGCTTATCTTTTCTAATACGTTGCGGGGTCACTTCCGATCACGATTCCTCGGGTCAATGGTATCGGGGATACTTTGTGTGTGGCCACAAGAGCGTTTTGGTTTTCGGCACTGAGAAGTTGGTGTGTTTTTTTTCTTTGTTTTTTGTTTTATTTATTTTTTTTTTTTTTTTGGGGGGGGTGTGGGGGTGGTTTTGTGTGGTGTTTATATGTGGGGTATTTTGTTTGTGTGGGTTTTTGGTGTGTTGTGTTTTTTTGGTTTTATTTTATTTATTTTTATTTTTTTTTTTTTATATAAAGGGTGTATTCGATAAAAATGGCACACTCATCAAAATTAAACTCTGATTATCGGATTTTCTTTCAATTGTCAGGGAATGAAAAACTACTAATGAGTTTTGATTTACAACATTTGTTTTATTCAATTTCGTCTCCCATCCCGAATGCCCGCACCTTCCTTTTCACTCCACCCATCAAATATTGTACAACCGATTTTCCCAGTGTTTTTGTTGTTTTTACCCAAATTTTCTTCAATTCTAGCTCTGTTTTTATAGTTTTGGGATGTTTGCGAAGTTCCGTTTTCATAATTGCCCAGAATTTTTCAATTGGACGAAGTTCCGGTGAATTTGGTGGGTTCATATCCTTTGGCACAAAATTGACTCCGTTGGCTCGGTACCACTCCAATACGTTTCGAGCGTAGTGGCAGGATGCTAGATCAGGCCAAAACAGAGTTGATCCTTTGTGCTTCTTAATGAATGGCAAGAGACGCTTCTTAAGGCACTCTTCCGTGTAAATCGCACCGTTTATTGTTCCGGAAGTGATGAAGGGAGCACTTATTTCACCACATCCGCAAATCGCCTGCCAGATTAGAAACTTCTTTGCAAATTTCGATAGTTTCTTCTTTCGAACATCCTCCGGAACATCGAACTTCGACTTGGCAACGAAATATGCTTGCCCAGGAAGTTGACGGAAGTCGGCCTTGACGTATGTTTCGTCATCCATCACGATGCAACCGGATTTGGTGAGCAGCTTCGTGTAAAGTTTCCGGGCGCGGGTTTTCGCAGTGATGTTTTGTTTTTCATTCCGGTTTGGGGCTTTTTGCACTTTGTAAACATGTAACCCAGCATGCTTCATGGTTTTCTGCACAAAACCGACTGACACCTTAGACTTTTTAGCGACATCTCGAATTGACATGTTTGGACGGTTCTCGAATTGTTGTACGACTTTCCTGGCCATTTTACTGTCCATTGGACCACTTTTACGACCACTCCCTTCCTTCCTTTGGACATTCAGACGCTCCTTGAAGGTTCTTATTACACGAGACACAGTTGTATTTGCAATTCCAAGCCTTTTAGCAATCCACAGGTGGGACGCCCCTGGATTTTGATTGTGAGTGCACAAAATTTTCTCACGGACAATTTCTTGTTTCTTGTTTCGACGACATGACTGGAACTACTGAATGTATAACTATGGAACTTGACAGATGTAAATAATACACTATGGATAAGATCTACTCAAATTTCTAGGTTTTTTACTCATACGATTCAAAAGTTACAGAAGATTTTCTGTGTGCCATTTTTATCGAATACACCCTTTACGTTTACTTATCATTCCGGCCACCTTGAAACAGCGGCACTGTTTCAATTTCTCTCGTACTACGATCCTCTCTCACGGCTCTCTCGGAAATCGGCTTTCTTCATGTGGTGAAAACGACGAATATCGTTGGTTTGATTCATCAGTTTGATGTCTGAATCGATCCATTCAGCAGATGACGAGCGATGATATGGTTGTATTGACGAGAAAAGAAATAAAAGACCCGGTAGAACGCACAAGGAATAGTAAAGTTGTTGGAACGCTAATCACCTGTTAGCTTCTCAAATGTACATTGAGACAGTTTCGGACTACTCGACCGATCTTTGTAGTTTACTGCTCCTCGTGATTTTCCAATTCGGGTGGTAATGGTAGAAGGGCAATTTTGGCAACTGGTCGTACAACGTTCTCGGCTTTGGCTGTTTTTAAGCTGACGACGCGAACTGTGCCATCCATGCCTGGATAGTTGTAGTTTCGTGATGCGCCCAAGGGGCCATTGTGCTGGAGGAAGATTTTCATCCTCGATGACCACGATCCGATCCAACTGAAGGTTAATCGGTAACTTGCAACCTTTGTTTGCCCGGGTTTGTAGTTGGGCAAGATATTCCGGAAACCACCTTGCCCAGATTCGCTGGAACAGTTTTTGTGTGCGTTCCCAGTGATCTAGACGGTTGTCAGGCTGTTCGATTATGTTGACTTCTGGTACTGCTTGAAGATTTGAACCAACAAGAAAGTGGCCCGGCGTCAGAACATCGAGATCAGCTTGGTCGGTTGGAATTGGAGTCAATGGTCGTGAATTTAAACACATTTCAATTTGTGCTAACAACGTTAACATGTCTTCTTGGGTGAGGGACGTATTTCCAATTTCTCGTAGTAGGTGATGCTTGCATGATTTTATCGCGGCTTCCCACAACCCTCCAAAGTGCGGGGCGCGTGGTGGAATGAACTTCCACTGGATGTCTTGATCTGCACACCAGTTCCCAATCATTTCACGGTCGCTGTTGTTGATTTTTATCATTTCGTAGATACGGTGCATTGCATTTGCGGCACCTTTGAAAGCGGTTCCATTATCGGAGTGCAGTTCTTGTATTCGGCCGCGTCGAGCAACAAAACGACGTAGATCGGCTATAAATGCTGGCATGGAGAGATCAGATACTAACTCAATGTGCACGGCTCTCGTAGCAAAGCACACAAAGATAGCAATGTATGCTTTAGCTGGTGGACGACTTCGTACTGGAGATTTTAAAAACACTGGACCGCAATAGTCTACGCCACAAATGGAGAAAGGGCGAGCTGGCGTTACACGGGAACTTGGAAGATCAGCTGTGCTTTGGTGGATCAGAGTTGGCTTGATGCGGAAACATTTCACGCAACGGTGATAGGTCTGACGAGCTAGATCTCTCGCTCCAATTAACCAATATTTTTGACGCATTGTAGATAACATCAACTGGGGACCAGCGTGTAGGAGATACTTGGGATAATGTTCACAAAGTAACCGAGACAATGGATGTTTATCTGACAGAATAACAGGGTGTTTGCTTGCGTCTGGTAAATTGGCATACTCAAGCCGACCACCGACACAAAGGAGTCCATGGTTACTCAAGAATGGCTTTAACCATTTTAGCGGAGCACCTTTCACGATTCCGGTGGTCTGAAGCTCAGCCAATTCATCCGAAAACGATTGTTGTTGTGCCAGACGAGCTAAGACACGCTCAGCTGCTTGAAGATTATTTGTTGATAGAAGCGGTGTACGTTTTTCACTGGATTTATGGATTGCAGCTTTCAGCGATTGGATGTATTTGATGCAGTATGCAACTACACGACGGAGTTTGCTGTACGTAGAATAACGGGAACATAGTTGATCGATGAGCCGGGTTTCTTCATTGTGCATTGCTACCAATGCGATTTTACGTGTCTCTTGAGTTAATGATAGGGATTCTTCATCTGGTAGACTTGCGTGTGGCCAGTAGCTTGGAGGATGTGATAACCATGATGGTCCATTCCACCATCGTGATTGGTTATGAAGATCAATAGGTGACAAGCCCCGTGATAACTCATCAGCGGGATTATCACTTCCGGGAACGTGTTTCCAGGAATGTCCTTCTGTGTTTGACTGAATTAACGACACTCGCTTTGCCACGAACGTTTTCCAGCGATTTGGTGGCAAGTTGAGCCATTGCAGAACTGTGGTTGAATCAGTCCAGAAAAATACCTGATACGTGGCCTTTATCGATTGGTTTATCTTCTGAAACAATCTGGTTGATAGCACAGCAGCACTGAGTTCAAGTCGGGCGATGGAATGTTTAGTTGCTAGGGGAGCAACTTTCGACTTGGATGTCAAGAGTTTCACGTGGATATGATCTTCATCTGCGGAGCGAACATAACAACAGGTGCCGTATGACAGCTCTGATGCATCGGAGAAAAAATGTAGCTGAATACTCGGTGAATCGACAAATGAAACGAAACGAGGGATTCGTATTTCTGAAAGAATTTGCAACGTAGCATGATACCCTTTCCATTCTTCTTGCAGTTTCAACGGAAGTGGTCGGTCCCACTCATAAGGTTGGTTTTCTTCGGCTCGTAGTTTCCAAAGACGTTGCATAAACATTTTAGCGGTTGCAATAACAGGGCCAACGAGGCCTAATGGATCGAAGATTCTGGCGATATATGATATTACCTTACGTTTTGTAAGAACCGAGGCTGGAAGTGGCATTTCTACGTTGAACCGCAACATGTCCGTTCTTGTGTCCCAAATAAGCCCAAGTGTCGATACAGACTGATCATCTTGCAGACCGAGGAGAGTATTAGTTGCCAGGTCCTCGGGTGGAATTCCAATCAAAGCTTCCGAAACATTGGACGCCCACTTTCTTAATGGTAATCCTGCTGAAGCAAGCATGTTGGTGATTTGAAGACGTTTTTCGATAGCAGCTTCCACGGTATCTGCTCCGGATAGAAGGTCGTCGACGTAAAAATCTTCGGTAACGGGTTGAACGGCGTCTGGATTCTTGGGTCCTTCATCTTTGGCCAACTGTAACAGAGTGCGAGTTGCCAAGTAAGGAGCTGATGCAATACCGTACGTGACGGTGAGGAGTTCATAGGTGTCAATTGGATCCGATGGGTTGCGACGAAACAGGATACGCAGAAAATGTTGATCAACGGGATAGTGGATGAATTGTCGATACATTTTTTCAACGTCTGCGACGAATGCTATAGCGTGGAAACGGAAACGAATAATGATGTTAACGAGAGGTTGTTGAACAACTGGGCCGACGAGAAGCGTATCGTTCAGTGAAACTGCGGTTGAGGTCTTGCAAGAGGCATCAAACACCACACGGACCTTGGTGGTAGTACTACTCTGCTTGAACACGGGATGATGCGGTAAATAACAGTGTGGTAGATCGTCGTCAACAATATCCAGTTTTCGCATATGGCCAAGGCGAAGGTATTCGTCGATGAAATCGTGGTAGGTTTGCTTTAAGGGGGAATTTTTTTCTCAACCGGTGTTCGGGAATTTGGAATCGACGGATGGCAATCGTTGGGGGTTCACGAGGGGTGGTGGGGGGTTTTGGGGCGGGGGGAGGACGACGTCGCTGCTCGATGGTGGTTCTTGTTAAAGCTCGTTCTTTGCCATTTGCAATTCGCGATACAGTAGAGCGCGAAATCAAGAATATGGTAGAAAGTGGTGTTCTGGTGAAAGTGGACCGCAGCGAATGGGCCACACCTGTCGTTCCAGTCATGAAGTCTGCCAACAGAGTTCGCTTGTGTGGAGACTATAAACTCACGGTGAATAGGGGTTTGCTGGTCGATGTATATCCGTTGCCTACCATCAACGAAATGTTTTCAAATATGGCTGGTGGAGACAAATTTACCAAGCTGGATCTAGCCCAAGCTTACCTACAAATGATGGTTCGATTGGAAGATCAACCGATGCTAACACTGAACACGCACCTTGGTCTGTATCAACCGACAAGATTGATGTATGGAGTTGCTTCTGCCATCTTCCAGAGAGAAATTACACAAATTCTTCTTGGAATACCAGGTGTATCGGTTTTCTTGGACGACGTCAAAATAACTGGTCCAAATGACGAAGTGCACCTGTCTCGTTTGCGTGAAGTGTTGAAGAGATTTTACGAACATAATATGCGTGTGAATGTATCGAAATGTGAGTTCTTTGCTGAAAGTATCGAATACTGTGGATACACCATTGATCGCCATGGAATTCACAAGATACAACAAAAAGTGGACGCTGTACAGAAGATGCCACGTCCGGAAAACCGTGAACAAGTTCGTGCGTTCCTGGGGCTTGTAAACTACTACGGTAGATTCATGAAAGACTTGAGCTCGAAGGTTTACCCAATAAACAATCTACTTCAGGACAAGACACCATTCGTGTTAAACTGAGATGCATCCGATGGTCTGGTTCATTATGACGTGAACTTGCCGCTTGTTTTAGCCACTGATGCATCACCGTATGGGGTCGGCGCGGTGTTGAGTCACATTTACTCAGATGGCAGTGAACGACCGATTCAGTACGCGTCACAGACACTAAGTTACACTCAACAAAACTACAGCCAGGTAGACAAGGAGGCTTGTGCGATTATTTTCGGCGTGAAGAAATTCTACCAGTACCTCTTTGGGCGAAAGTTTATCTTGGTAACTGACAATAAACCTGTTATTCAGGTTTTTTCCCCAATCAAAGGACTACCAACACTTTCTGCGCTGCGTATGCAACATTATTTATGCTGTGTTTCTTAAATCATTTGATTTTGAAATTCGTTACCGTGCTTCAAAAGATCATGGAAATGCCTACCAGTTACCGACCGAAGTAATCGCTGCCAGGTGGAGGAAGTCGACGTTTTGCAGATCAATCAGATTGAAACGCTCGGAGAGTGGACAAGCAAGGATCGAAATGTCAAAGAATTGATTCAAGGACTGAGAACAGGAAGAGCGGTTGAAGGTCGCTTCAGGTTCGGCGTTGACCAAAACGATTTCAGTATGCAGGGCGCATGTTTGTTGCGAGGAATTCGAGTGTATATACAATTTGCGTAAACGTGTTTTGAACGAACTTCATTGCGGTCATTTTGGGGTTTCTCGTATGAAATCGCTGGCAAGGTCGTACTGCTGGTGGGAGAATATCGACAAGGACATCGAGGACCTAGCTCTTGACTGTACGGCTTGTGCTGGCGTTAGGGCAAATCCTAGTAAGGTGACGGTACCATGTTGGGAACGACCTTCTGAACCTTTTCAAAGAATTCATGCAGATTTCGCTGGACCATTCATGGGACTGAACTTCTTGATCATGGTTGACGCACACAGCAAGTGGCCGGAAGTTAAGGTTATTCCAGATATGACTACGGAGACAACCATCGAGAAAATGAGGGAGTATTTTGCCACATTCGCACTCAGTTCACATCTGACAGTTTTCAAAAATTTCTTAAAAAGAATGGAATTGTTCATAAGATGGGCGCGCCATATCATCCCGCCACGAATGGTCAAGCCGAACGTTATGTTCAAACGTTTAAGGATAAAATCAAGGCATTGAAGTGTCCACGTTCCGAGATCCATGTCGAGCTGCAGAAGATACTACCCAAGTAACAATTTCAGTTCTATTCCAGCCGTATAGCACTCCTCCCGGCTTTGTTGATACCCCTAAATTCAAACTTGTTTTGCCCACCAACACCTCCTCTATCCTTCTTTAAGACGGAAATAGGTACTAGGTGGCTTATTTTATGGCGGGTAGGGAAAACAAGTAAATAATATCTTTATAAAACAATAATTAATTTGAAATTGTTCTAGGGAATTATGTTTTGACAACTTGCGAACAATCAAAAAACCTATTGGCCGCCATCAAAAACAGCATAGGGCTGAGTGGCCACAGCTGTCAAACTCGGATATCGTGGTTGGTTTTTGTTGTTTTGCTTTGTTGCTCTTCTGATTCTTTCAACAGTAAATAATGGCTCAGAAAAAAAGTTCTACTGTTGCGGGAAATTATGATTGATAGCAAAATATATAAAACAGAATGGTTTTTTTTATAGCGTATCATGCCCCAAATCATATGCGCATTTAATTTTATGGTGAATATTGGCACGATAGGAGCTGAAAATTAATGCGCCTTGGAAATTATGTGAGTTTACAACAACAAAAACAAAATTGAAAGAAATATATTCCGTAAATTAATCATGAAACTCCTGAAAATTGATGGAATTCAATAAGGTTATCTAAACGAATACTGAAGTTTGTCTCAGATCTACAGTTCAATTGTATTACATTTAAAATTTGATTTATTTATTTTATCCACATTTCAATTATTTCATATTTTTCAATATGGCGATTTCAAGAAATCACAGTTTTGCCAAAAAGCCAATTTATCTTAGCAATGGCTACTATAAAACTATCTGGTCGCTTGGTAGCTTTCCTCAATGCCAGTTAGCCGTTTAATGTATTTACTGGAGGCAAAATGGTTTTAAAATGCTTTTTCAACTGACCATAATAAGATAATATGAATGAGTCCTAAAACGGCATTGCAAAACAGCATTTTATGAGTTAATAAAGTCAAAATAAAACCTTTGATAGGAGTAAAGGGAATTTTAGAAGTCAAGGTTTTAAGATCGTTGTTAAGAAGCTGTGTAGGTTCTTATAAACCTGACTAAAATTTGAAACCTATTGGCATCTCTTGCTGCCATAATAAAGCCGAATTGATTTCTAGTGGTTTTCATAAAACTTTAATAAAACTTAATAAAGCTGGATGGTTTTGGCAATGTTACTTGGGTAATGGCGTATCGGCGAACTGTACATCCGTCTACGGGGAAAAGTCCATCGATGTTGGTATTTGGACGACAGATAAAGTCAAGGATTGATATTATGATTCCGAAAGTAGATAACCAGAATGCTTCACGTGGCGAGGAGAAAGCGGTGCGCTCATTCACAGTCAACGATAGAGTAGCTGCTCGTGATTTCTTATCGAGTTCAGAGAAATGGAGGTTTGGGGTGATTGCGGAAAAAATAGGAAAACTTCACTATATGGTCGAACTGGATGATGGTAGAATGTGGAAACGACATATTGACCAGTTGAAACCAGGACCTGTAATTCGAGAATACACCACCGATCTTTATTAATCCAACAACTCACGCCGGCGGGGAGAAATAACACCATCTCCAGCAGGCCTAAACGCAGCTCAACCAAAAGTAGAACTTAACGTTACGGAACCAACCCTAGATAATTCGGACGACTCTGACGAAAGCGTTGACCCAACTGACAATACAGGACCAAGAACGCCTTGTAGCGCTACGGTAAGGGATACCAAAACAGGTTCAGCTTTTAATAACAAGCGGAGCGTAAAATCGAGATCAACGAACAAAACTGCTTGCGACACTGTTCGTAGATCTATTCGCGAGCGGCAACCTCCACGTAAACTGGACCTGTAATATGTTGTGACTAACTTACTAACCCTTGTTTTGTGTATGTATACAATGTATACAGGATTGTATCTCAGGGGGGAAGAAATGTTATGATTTGCCATACCTTCTGAATTCTATCATTGTATTACCCGTCTATCATAATACCAACCCTATCACTATGAAGAGAAGAATAATAAATGTCATTCGTTGTTGTGAATTAGCAAGAGTAAGACGCTGTTTTATTTCACTCGGAATTCGGCCAATCCATACATTCACAACAGTTTCATGATTTAAACTTAGTTTAAATTGTTTATTTTTTCATTCATTCTGGGTCGCATTCCTGGCTGGCGAGAAATTGTTGTTGTGCCGAAAAAAAAAAACGAATCTTTAAAAAAGGTGTTTGTTGGGGGGGGGGGTAATTTTTTATTTCTCCAGAGTTCTGGGGTATGCGGGAATGCGCGCAGGGGGGGGGGGGTTGGGGCTTCTCCCCCCGTGAGCTTGAGTGGGTGCGTGTGTTTTTCTTTATGAGTATACCTCTCTTTACAAGGGGGGGGCGACGCTTGTGACGGCGAACGCAATTTTTTTTTTTATATGTATGGTTTGTCAATATAACATTGTTGTTGTCGGGAGGAGGAGAGAGAGATCGCGGACGGGATGGAGGGAGGGGGAGAAAACACTCTCGAACTCGATCACTGGCATGCGAGATCAAATTTCTGCCCAAATAGATGGAACAGTTGAGACAAAATGTATGTGGGTCTTTTGAAAAATTAATTTGTGAGAAATTCGATGCAATGACAAGTTCAGTTTTGGAAATTAATGCGCAGAAAAGTTTAGCTGTAATGAATGATGCCCGCGGTCTGTGACGATTCATTATGAACCCGATCCGATGCAAATTGGCAAAAAACGTTAGATACAAATTTGCAATAATGATAATGTTTTTCAAGACAACGCAACTTTTGCGGATGTCGTCAAAAGACGTAATGACAATGTCAATAAAAAAAGTACACAAAATAGTAATGGTAAACTGAACAGTAGTAAACCAAGCAATCGTAAGGGCCGTCCGGTTATTGTGACCAAACCAAAAGAGTCCAAACAAACTTGCGATGATACTTGTAATTATTTGAAAACAAATTTAGATCCAAAAACTATAAGCGCAGCCCAATGGGGTTGTACGCAAAGTTGACGTAGGACTACGCAGCAATAGAATTCCCATACACGTCAGGGCCATCCGCTAATTGATTTAAGTCAGTCCTGAAAAGGGCCAAGAAAATTCTATTGTACACTCTTTAGAAAGCATTTGGTGGCTCTTAATTATGATACGGCCCCGGTTGTATTTTCTACGATGGTTGAGAGCGCCACTATCTCTGACGCGTAGAAGATAGTTATCTGTTGGTTCATTGGTTGTTCAATGCGCTTTGCTATTTATTCCGGGACGCGGCGTTTAAAGCAATGCCATGTTCAGCCGTGCGCGGTAATGGAAATTTCAAACAGCCCAGGAGAAAATGTTAACCAAATAAACTCTTTAATTGGAAAATTGATTTGGTCATCCTGAAAAGGACGGATTTAGTTGACGGGGGAGAAACAGTTCGCGATTGAACTTGGGCTTTCTTTCTTGGTTCATCTCGTGGGTTGATTGATTCTTGTCTCGTTGTCACGGGCGGCTTTTTCCCCCCAACTTTTGGGCTCCGGCAGCCATGTTTCTCACAGCGGGGTTTACGGGGGAATCGCCAACAACAACCAACTCCACCAACGCCTCTCCGACCACCGACTGCTCGCCGTTACCCCTCCATGGTGCTTTGTTGGGGCAAACGCCAACCCTAAAGCCCCAGCCACTGCGCAGCGCCACGACTGTCGTAAGACTGAATCAAAATGTACTGCTAAGAGCTATGAGGTAAAGGGGTGGGGGGCAGGGTTGCCACATTATTTTTCGTTCCCATCTTTAATTTTTGCCAAAAAAATCTTTTTTATCTGTGTTTAACTGCAAAAAATCTTGGTAAAAATCTTTACTTCAAATTTTGAGTTGTAAAAGGAAAACAGATCAGTATACGAAAGATTCATGTTCTTGAGGGAAATCGATCATTGCACTCTGACAGACCAGTTTTGACATTATAATGAATCATGGGGTGTTTGTTTTGATTACTTAAAGTTCCTTGATAGGTGAACAAAATTGGAACGGAATTAACAAGCAATTGTCAATTTTTTATGATCCGTGTAAATTATTTTGTTGAATTTAGAATTTAGTTCTGATCTTAATATTAGCTGATCAACTTCTCTTTTCCTCCTTTGGCCTCCATTATGTCCATACTCAGGCGGTTCCGAATTTTGGACTTATTCAGATTGTATTCCGAAAAAACTCGCTTCACTCCTGCAAAATAATGCGGAATTAGTAAAAAGTTCACAATGAACTTTCTTAGCAAGTGAAAAGCCAGCTTCCCATCAGACGTTTTCATCATCAAGTTTCGAAGTTTTCTGATTCTTCCACCTCGTTGTCCTTGCAAATGATTTTCGTCCTCAGCTCACGAAAATCATTTTCAATGGCCTGTTCCTCACCGCTTTCAAATGAACTTGAACATTGTTCAATAATCGAGTTGAACTCCTTCAAAGGGCGTAACTTCGCCGTTATATAATTCCGACTTTTTACGAAGATGTTTCTCCAAATCTGAAACCCCTAAATCCGTCAGGTGTTTGAGGTAAACATCCACACAAAAATTTGCAAGGAGCTCCATCAGCGAGACTTCACCTGATTGCACATGTTCAGGAATTCCATAGCTTTTGACTGGAAGATTCGATTCGCTTTGATAATAAGAGACAATGCGTAGCTTAAGAAGAAGAGAAATGGTAGCGTCATCGGGTCATTAAGATGACAACAATAAAACTGTTGTCTCAGTTTGATTAGAACGAGAAGAACTATACGAGCTCCGAAAACCGTTCCATATTCCATTTGACAACAGTCTCCAACGATAGCCATCTAGTGGCAGATCATTTGTTTCAGCTACAATGGCAGTTTTTTGCATGCCTTACTTGCACAAAGGGCAAAAGTGGCAGGTTCATTTTATAATTATCAAATGAGGACAGTCACGTTTCAGCAGCTTCTTGATGGATCGGGCAAAACCCATTATTACTGAAGCTCCATCTGATCCAAAGCCCACAAACCATTTTTTTTGTAATCGGTGCCATCGATCTGCAACTGTTTATCAATTGCGCAAAATATGTATAGGTTTTCGCACCGCAAGATTATATTAAAGATAACCAAAAATCACGTACGAAATAAATGTGCTTCATCTAGCAGAAAAAACTATCGAGAACATTATTCGAACTTCCCAAAATTATCCGGCATGAATGCATAAAAATACTTTTACTTTAGAAGAATAGTATTTTTGTAGAAATCACTGCAAGAAATTCTGCTGAAATTTTTGGAACAATCTCTTGCGCAATATTGAAACAAACACTTCTCCCACGGAATACCTGGAAAAAATATTGTAGTAATATCTGGAGAACTATAAGTAAGAATTCTTGCAGGCATCCTAGACAAAATTTGAAAAATGATTCCGAATTTTTAAAGTCAAGAATTCAATAGATGAGATTACGGAGCTCATGCAAAAAAATCTTCTAAGATCTCTCCAACAAAGCAGGATTTGCTCTGCAGGAAAAAATATTTAGTTTTTGTATAGTTCTTTCAGGTGTCCTCCAGTGATTTCTTTGAAATCACAAAACTTTACAAGATCAGGGATTCCTTCAAACATTTCATCACAAAAAAGTTTTGAAAAAACTGCCGATGCAATGTCAGAAGAAACTCATGAAAGAATCCCTGGAGGAATGCCTACAAACGTATGAAGAATACCTATAGAAACGCAAGAAGGAATATTTTAAGGAATGTCCGAGAATCTTGAGAAATTCTATGAAATTTTCTTCAAAAATTATCAAACGTAATGTAATTAAAAAATTAATGGAGAAATCATATAGTGCACACACACAAACTGACTTTCATACTGTCATCTGTCACTGTAGTGTCAGTGTCAAATGTGTTATATTGCTTCAAGCCTATACATCATACTGAATGTAGTATTTATAAAAAGTTGGATCCTAAACTGTACTCATATTTTGAATTTGAGGTTTTTGAGTGGAAAGACAATTGCCAAAAATCTTAAAAATCTTGGTTTTTCTCAAAAATCTGTAATCTTCACATACAGATATCTGTATGAAAAAAAATGAAAAAAATCTGTGTCAATCTAGATAAATCTGTGCATGTGGCAACCCTGAACACTAAACCAACCTACATAAAGTCGGATAAAAGCAACAAGAGGTGGATAATAATGACAAAGGGGAAAGATGCGCAATAATAGAATACGCGCAGACGATGATCAACAGAATATGCAATAGCATCACAGCAACAATCGCAGACAACAGAACACAACACCAACCACAGGCGCGAAGGCGAATATCGCAGATCGCGGGGCAACGCGCAACCGAAAATAAGCAGCAACGGGATGAAATAATGAAACAGACAAAAGAAAATAACCACACAAACCAAGAAACGAAAAAAGAAAACAAGAAGAAGGAAAAAGACAAAGAAAAGAGGCAAATAATAGAAACGAAGACAGGAACAAAAAGAATAAACAACACAAAAAAAAAGGGAGTTGATTTTTGTCTCATTGTCACGGGCGGCTTTTCCCCGCGAGAACAAAGAATCGTAGGCTTCAGCAGCCATGTTTCTCGCAGCGAGGTTGACGGGAGCATCGGTCTGCACCAACGCCTCTCTGGGCAACGACTGCTCGCCAGTGCTGCTGCCGGCTACGATCCAACTGCAGAACCTACTCTGCACAGCTCCACGACTACCGTAAAACTAATTCAAAATGTGAAGGTGTACACATTATATAACATTCATGGCTGCCTAGGAAACGTTCGTTACTTAAATATGAAATCTGTGCTAGAAAAGTACTGTGTGTTTGGTAAATTTACTCTGAAAAAATCGACATTATAAGACATTACCTTATATTTGCGTTAATTTCAATAGTTGAATGTTATAAATCAATAGATTTAAATATTGAAATCGAAGCGTAGAAAATGTCCTGATCGTTTGGTGAAAACATTTTGTAAATCGATCGTGAAATGACTTAGTTATAAACGTTCAAAACCTATATATTTTTCGTGACGCTCCTAATTTTCGAAATTCGAACGTGTACCCCAGTATTGAAAACACAGACGTAGTCCTACGTCAAAAAGTACTGAACTTTGCCGGTTAATGGTGAAATGGGTGGGCTGTTCAGTGAATCCGGCATCAGGCTGTACAAAAAATATAAACGGAACTGCGAAATGAAACTCACTCGCATATCGTCGTCGAATCTAATTACGAAGGTCGCACTTCTATTATTCACAAATCAAATTGCCCGGATTGCGTCGTTGCTGGTCTGGCAGGGCTTTACCTTCATCGCCAGCCAGCAACAGGGAACTCAAAGTTGTCACGTAACCAGCCAGTCAGCATCATTAGTGGAAGACCAGATTAATCCACGCCCGAGCAGACGAGTCGTCACGTGCAGAGTTCAATTACTCAACTAGTTCCTAGACAAGCATCATTACAAGATACAACCCGTGCACGGTGGGAAAAATTCACGTTCAAATCTTCCTTACGCTCCAAATGCAACGGTTTGGTGCTATCAAGTGACAATATGTTCAGAACAGGTGCAGGGAATTGATTGTTGCATTGTAACACCGTTACAGCACAACATCCATCAGCAGTTTGCAAGTTTGTCGTAACTTTCCTATTGTTGCCTTGGTCTGATGCGCTTAAGAGGTTTCCAGTTCCTGTTCGACCGGATCGATTGAGGACGCGATAACAGCTCGGAGATTGGGTTGCTAATTCGATTCGTCATTTAGCGCGATGGAGCGGACTGACAAGCAACCCGTTGATGGATAACTGGATTTATAGTTATAACGGTGTGTAGTGTGCAAATCGAAGGGATTGATTAAGTCATTCGTTCGTTGTTATAATGTTGATTGAATAATTTTTCATTTTGCTAATGCCATGTTTTTATCTTCTCTCTTCTTACAGGTAAAACATCTTCTCAAGATGATGAAACAGCCAGCCTGACGACGTGTTTCCAGAATCGGTGAAATGATATCATTCCAGTGCAATTCTTTAAGTAGTTAAACATTTTTTCCTTCTAACTCAACTCAACGCGCATGTACCGAATTTAATAGTCAAGTTGAATTGGATAACTGACTTCATCTAATAGAACAAACCTCCTTCCCCCGAAACCTGCAAGCATTTGGGACAAGCTTGAATTTAACTTTTCCTTCCAACAAATTCCAGTCCCGAAAACGGTGGAGAGAAAACCGCCAGAACGCAGAAATAAAGTTTCGACATTCCATCCGTTTTTTGTTACATCCGTTCAGTTTTTGTGCTGTAGAAATAGTTTCGGCAACCCGCCGGTCACTTCCACAATCCCACGCACCGGTGCAACAATGAAACAATAAAACAACAGTGGCAGATTTGCGCTCGGATTGTTTCAACAACATGTTTTTACTTTCAGCCATAAGAAAGATCAGCAAAACGAACATCCACGCAGGAAAAACCTCAACCTTTGCAAGAACCATTTTGCCGACAGAATCAGTGCTTCGAACTATTTCTCGACTGCAGCAGTGGGTTTTCTGCCAAGGAATCACAATCCTTTCTCAGGAAAAGTCTTTGCAGTTTGCTGCTGCCGTTGTTACTTGTGATGCATGCAAAACATCTCGAAAGTATGCTCCTTTGAAAAGCCATTTCTTCTTTTGCTCCTTCGTTGGATGGAAGCTGTAAGCATCCTCTGTATGAAGGTGTTCAGGTTTGTGAGTATGAATGCATATCTCTGTGTGTGTGAGGTTGTTTGTGAGAGGATATTAACATGTTTGCTACCGATGTTCTCTAGAGTCAGACGAAAGGAGTGACAAAGTTTTGTGTGGAATTTTAAAAGGCATAACATCTTGTCAACAATTTGTAAGTTACCGCTTAAGAGCCATTTACGGGGACATCTTGTTCAGATTTCGTTTACCTGTTTGATGCTTGCTCGGGCATGTGCAAGTTTTGCCCCCCAACAACGGGATGCGGTTTGAGGATAAGAACTTTCCAACCAACCACATCAGCAGGAGTTGGTTAAGCGATGAGGCGATGAAGTAAGAAATGTTGCTGAGTTTCAAGAGTTCTTTTATGTTTTTTTTTTCGAACGGACATATTCTTAATGTTTCCAGTTTGGGTAGATGAAAAGAATTTCAACGTCTTCTATAATTTATCTTGTTGAATTTGGCTAGGCCGTAGATTTAGCTCAATACCTATGAGAATTAATCGTGTTCTTACTTCGTGATGAAAAAGAGTTGTTTTATTTGAAACGGCATGGCACAGTGGTACCGCCATTGACCAAAATAAAAATCATTGTTTTCGATTTTCAACTTTTGTTTTGAATTGATCATGAAACCGCAAATGCAAAACAATCGTTGCCATGGAAGTGCTTCGTAGCCAGTTTAAATTTGTACGTGATAAATGTTACTGTTGGGATATCGTTACAATTACATTCCACCTTCTCTCCTCCAGTTTGCTTTAGTACAAAAAGCACGACACTGACTACACAATAACTACACCGTCCTTTATTCTACTAACACGACTTGTAATCTTACATTTATTGTAAACTAGCTGTACCCGGTGCGTGCGCTGCTACGCTTGCAACTAAATGAATGAAAATTTAATATAACTGGCACTTTTATGGTTGTTTTTCGGAATGAGTTTTTTTTTCTTGACTAAGAAGGGGTTCAAATTTCTGTCACAACATGCCTTTTACCCGAGAAATACACATTTTGTGTTTAAGTTACCTGGATAATTATCATGTTTGGTTGAAATTTGTGTTTCATGTGTATGATACTCCCCACCTTCCAGAGGGGAGGGGTCTCAAATCGCAATACATTCATTGCTTTCAAACCCCCCAAATGTCAAATTTGGTTCCATTTGCTTGATTAGTTCTCGAGTAATGCAGAAATTCGTGTTTAATTTGTATGAGAGCCCCCCTCCAAAGAAGGGAGGGGACTCAAACAATAATAAGAACCTTCCCCAGCCCCAAAACCCCTGCATAAGAATTTCACGTCGATCGGTTCTGTAGCTACCGAGTCTATAAGGGTCAGGCAGACAGACAAACAGACAGACAGAAATTCATTTTTCTATATCTAGTTATATAGAAATCCTGCCTCTTAAAACCCCCACATGCCAAAAGTGGTTTGATTTGCTGGAATAGTTCTCGAGTTATGCAGAAATTTCTGTTTCATTTATATGAGAGCCCAAGGGGGGGAGGGATCTTGAATTACCATTCTTGCCTCCAAAAATCTCAACATGCCAAATTTGTTCTTGGGAGTTATGCAAAAATTGTGATTCATTTGTATGGGAGCCCCCCATCCAGAGGGCGGAGGGGTCTCAACCCAACAAAGAAACATTTCTTGCCTTCAAAACCCCCCACCTGCCCAATTTGGTTCTATTTGCTTGATCAGTTCTCGAGTAATGCAGAAATTTGTGTTTCATTCAAGAGGGAGCCTCCCCTCTTTTCAGAAAGGGGAGGGGTCCCAAGTCACCTTAAAAACATTTATACCTTTAAAAACCTCCACATGCCAATTTTGGTTCCTTTTGCTTGATTAATTTTCGAGTTATGTAGATTTTTGTTTTTCATTTGTATGACCCCCCCCCCCCCCCCATTCCAGAAGGCAGATAAGTCTCAAACCACCATTAAAACATTTCTAGCTTTCAAAAACCTTCACTTGCCAAATTTGGTTCCATTTGCTTGATTAATTTTCGAGTTATGCAGAAATTAGTTTCATTTGAATGGTAGCCCCCTCTTTCAGAATGGGGAGGAGTCTCAAACTACCATTGAAATATTTCTTGTCTTTGGAAACCCTTACATGCCAAATTTGGTTTCTTTTGCATGATAAGTTCTCGAGTAATGCAGAAATACGTGTTTCATTTGTATGGGAGCCCCCCCTTTCAGAGAAGAGATGGGTCTCTTACTATCTTAAGAACCTTTTCCGGCCTTAAAAACTCCTCCATACAAAATTTCACGCCGATCGGTTCAGTAGTGTCCGAGTCTATAAGGTTGTTTTGCATTTGCGGTTTCATAATTAATTCAAAACAAAAGTTGAAAATCGAAAACAATGATTTTTATTTTGGTCAATGGCCGGACCACTTATGCCATCAGGGGAAAAACAAGGAAAAAAAAAGAAAATCCATTTTTATATGTATAGATAGATTCACAAATAACATTGATAATTACAACTAAAACTAATTTAATTAATACGAAGGATCGCTCTCCGATGACCGCTAGCGAGCTATGACAAACAACAACTGACTTCACTTGATCTTCTCGTAGTATCGTAGTATGTAGATTCCCTATAATCGTCATCGGCTTCATGGTAAAGGGTGTCCCACATCAAATTGCATCACGGAAAAAAAATTCCATTGGGTATTTACTCTTCGTTAGAAGTAGTTGAGAGTGTTTTTTTTTGTTGAATTTTTATCGCTGTCTGTTTTTTGAAAATTTGAAAAAAATAGCGTCACGTGAAAAGCAACGTCGCAAATTAATTTTGCGCAAGCACCTGGAAAATCCTCAACTCTCTCATCGGAGTCCGAAACACGCACTTGCTGCTATACCCACAATGACTAGTCAATTTATCGAGCAACCGTTTTGCAACGATCTTAGCCTTTCTCCAGCAATTTACAGGGACGCATATATGCCGCCAGTACTGAGGAAGTCCCTGATTCCCCCAATACAGCTGAGCCATTCCTGCCAGCAACCAACAGCCGTCCCAGCCCTGTACTTGGCGTTGGAAAAGGGGTCTTTTGAGCTCCAAACATCGGCAAGTATGATCCGCCTCCAAACGCTTTAGTACCTGATAGTGTGCCAACTTCCCGGTTAACTATCCCCGGACGACTGAGACCGGATATCGCTGTCTATTATGAAAACGTTGGTGGAATGAACAGCTTCATTGACGACTATCGCTTAGCAGCCTCGAATCAGTGCTATGACATTATAGTCCTAACTGAGACATGGCTCGAGTCTCGAACCATTTCTGATTATGTTTTTGGAGAAGGGTACCAATTGTTCCGCTGCGACCGCAATTCAAACAATAGCAGGAAAACTACTGGAGGTGGTGTTCTTATCGCAGTTAGTTCCACGCTAAAAGCCAGAGCCATCGATTACGACTCTTGAAACTTGGTCGAACCAGTTTTGATAGCCATTAAGCTTGGGGATCGACACCTGTTCATTTGCTCAGTCTACATACCTCCGGAAACTCGAGACATTGAGCTCATCGACACTCATTGTCGCCCAATCTCTTTCTTATCGGAAAATGCAGCTCCATGTGACGAAATAATGGTTCTGGGCGACTTCAATCTGGCAAGCATTGCCTGGATTAAAATCTATAGCGGGTTCCACCGCCCTGATTATGAGCTCTCGTCTTTCCACTCAGCAGCGACTGAACTTCTTGACAGCTATAGCATCGAGACTCTCTCCCAAATCAATGATGATCGCTCCCTCGATCTTGGCTTTGTAAGCGGCTGCGAAACGACTCTCCATCTGCATGGCACCCGCGCCATTAGTAAAGTTTGTTCCACATCATCCACCACTGCTTGTTACAGTTGCGAACAACGTTGCTCAGGATTTCGTCCGCACTTCTGTTGTGTCGTACGACTTCCAAAGGGCCGACCACCAAAGTGTAGACATTTGTTTGTCTCAGTTAGAATGGGAGCGCATTTCCGCCAAGCCATTTTTTCATGTTTGTAAACAAAAACAAATCGTATGGGGCCAAATCTGGAGAATACTGTGGATGTGGCAGCAATTCGTAGTATAATTCGCCCAGTTTTGCTGTAGCGATTGCTGATGAGTGAGCTGGTGCGTTGTCATGGTGGGAGAGCACTTTTTTCGTCACCAAATGAAATCATTTTTTCATCAATTCAGCAACGAATTGGTCCAATTAATCAGCATAGTACTGCCCCACGATTGTCCTTCACTTCTCCAAATCCCAAAAACCGGTACCAATGCCTCACGAAACGCCGTAGAAACTCTTTCGGATTGCGTTTAAAACCTTCCAAACAGTGCACAGTGGGCATAATCGAAGCTGAAATCGGACTTATTTCAAATCCGCTGGTATTTGTACATGAACTGATGTTTTTCTATAGGAAAAAACGCCAATAAATCGATTGCCACTAATTTCATCCTGTGCAGAGCATTGGAAGTGGCTCATTTTGCCCCATTTCACCCTAATTCGGTGTGTTCGTTCAGTTTTTACTGCGATAACTACAATTGCCGCTGTAGTTTTCGCTTGAAAAGGGACATATCTCATGTGAAAAACTCTCAGGAATCGAATGGTGCCGGTTTTATGATATGTCGGGGTCGATAAATGGTCTATATGGGGGCGACCCCGGCGTAGTGGTTAACATCCATACCTCTCACGCCAAAGTCACGAGTTCGAATCTCACCTCCGAACAAGTTACGAAAATACCCAAAAAGGGAATTTGAATAACTACGACGGGAGATGAACCAGCCCAAGGCTGAAAATCTCGATAATCAAGACAAAAAAAAAAGGTCTATTTCGCCCCATTTCACCCTAAAAGTGTGTTCGTTCAGTTTTTACTCCGATAACTACAATTGCCGCTATATTTTTTGCTTTAAAAGGAACATATCTTATGTGAAAAACTCTGAGGAATCGAATGGTGCCGGTTTCATGCTGTGCCGGGGTCGAAAATGGTCTATTTCGCCCCATTTCACCCTAGACATGTGTTTTTCAGTGTTTACTCCGGTAACTACTACTGCCACTATTTTTATTTTTGTTACCAGTTTCATGCAGTGCCATCTAGTAGGTTTAATTTTCAACCAGTTTAATTTCACAGTTAAAGAGGTCTACATATTTTTTGATTATACATTTGCAAATATACATCGATAATTTTATAGTGCAATTTACAAAACATTAACAGATTCAGTTGAAGTTACATCTTCAGCAGCAATTGCGGATGTTGCGGATGAAAATCATATCAAAGTAACCTATTTTCTTTGTTCTCCAAGTGAATTTTCATAAACAACTGTCATTTGACTCAAATTGAAGTTCGAATGTGCAGCAAAATTTTTCTTTTCAAAATGTTGAATAGTGAGATTGTGAAAATTTACTTAAACTCTAATCGCAAGAAGCAGCGAGTAGTGCAGCTTCTGATAGCGAGAGGTGTAGGCTGTGAGTCAACTGTGTCTAAAGATGTGACGAATTGGGTGAAACAGTTTACTCGACGCTGGGTAAATGCGCATACAAAGGAACGTTTTTATGAGAGAAACAACGACTGGCTAAATCAAACATTCGAGGTAAGGGTTCTGAGTGGAAACATACGTTTATAGGGTAGGTGTACCAGTTATGGCAATACTTAAAAGTGTACCAGTTATTTGGCCTATGGAAATTAACTAGAGTATGGCCATTACTAGCGCCATAGCGTAATGGTGCGAAGTGGTACACTTGCCAAGACTCGTACACCTACCCGATCTTGACAGAAACATAATCATCACATAACATTTTTATAGACGTTAATTGATCAGCGATCTACGAAGTCATCTGATGACTTAACAACTCCTCAAAAGCCTGGCATTCGTGGTCCAAAACGTCGATGTTTTGAAGATCTGTCTGAAAGTACCAAAGATAAATACAGCAAACGGCTGGCAAAAAACGAACCTATTGAAAAACTACTGCGTTCCGTAAAACTGCCCCACCGTGGTTTGCTGACGAATATGGCCAATATTCTGCGTGGCCTGAGAACTTCTGGTGAGAATTACGCTAAGCAGATTTTGCGAGTCACCGGAAAACCGGAAATGAACGCTTCCGTTGAAAAATCTTTGCTTCTAAAAACACGTGTCGGTTTGAGCAAACGGAAG